>KN885425.1:21061-47405 GCA_000934455.1 Apostichopus parvimensis | reverse complement strand
GAGAGAAAACAACTGTAGCTTTGTAGTTTTTCGTGAAATTGGCTCTTGCTGTAGGTTATCAGGGTGCATTTCTTAGGGGTGTCCGAACTTCGCAGTGTTCCGAACTTCGCAATACTGACTATACTACTAGTATACCCTGCATCGTGCGTTGGTTTTTGCAAATGCGGGAGTGTTTAATGGTCAGAATTTAACACAAGTCCCACTAGGTTTTTGCCATAACAAAAGTAAACTTATAGTAGTATTTAACCCGAATCTAGGTCTAGTGCCATTCCGCCATAGCCTAGGTACATGCCGCCATACCTTTCCGCCATAGGATTCGAGCATTTCCCCCATGGCACCGCCTAGGGCGGAAACGTACATTTTAGGAAGGACTTTACCCTGGTGTACAGGAATGTAACGGTGAAACTTACTTTAAATCGCATGGAAGGAGAGGTACCCCGTCTTCAAATGTTCAATGGTTGGTTGAAGTAATTGAATTAAAATAAAGTTTGACAGATTCTAGTTGTTGATTTAGAAGACCTATTTGGGGACAGACGGGCCTTAATTGGTAGTGTGAAGTGGAGCAATATACAGTGCATGTGTTGAACATTGAACAATGCTTGAATCATAAATTGTCCTAACAAAGCTTTACAATTAGATTATTCCTTACCTCATAATTCTGGGAATTTCTTGTTCCCCTAGCTCATCTTAACCCCAACCTTGGTTGGGGAGAGGGGCATTGAAGAGACCTATTCGCTACTGGTTGATCATTTCTGGTAAATTTGGATAAATAACGACTAACTGTGTTAATTTAAACAGAAAAAGTTTAGTGTAACCTATTTAAATGCATGCAAGTCTCGTTGAAGGCTGCCTGTAGATTGCAATGATATCCAACCTATTAATGTAATATCATGTACAGGAAGAGGAATATGACACCCACACCTGGTACACTGGGCCTTCCATTTTTGATGGAGTCTGCTTTGGGGCCTACAAATCTGGTGCCCTATATTCAGATAAAAAAGTTTAATGGGCATGACAGACAGAGACATTACTCTAAGATCCAAGATATTAAAAAGACATGTTATTTAAAGCAACAGTCTGTGCGAGGCAACCTCTCTTGCTCAAGACACCTCCCATCTGCAACCCCCTTCAAAAAACCATGTACAAGGAATCTTGCACACATAGAGCTTCATAAACTTTCTACACCACCCTTGTAATACACTGAGATATTTTGGCACTCTTCAAAGTTGGGGTAGTACACACATTTTCAAGATCCTTTATTAAAACTACCTTCTGGAGAGATTAAAAAGGACCCTGCTGCACAGTATTATGAACATCTTCAAGAATTGAAAGTTGCTTTTATTTTACCAAATTTTTTTTGACCTTTAAGTGATGAGCATCATGTTGTCTAGATAGCTATCTTTCTGCTTTTTATGTTTATTTGCTCACAGAATGGATACCGCTCAACTTTAAATTTCTGCAGAGAGCTCAATGCCTCACAACACAGTTGTAATAAGAAATATTTGAAGTCAATGAGGTTATTTGACAAACATGGTAAGAATTACACACCATAGTGGAATACATACACTGTATAATATCATGCTGTGATATGCTTCTATGTGTCATTCAACTGATAATGCCATTTTGCATTTTTGTGTTGTGCGGATATGGGTTTGTTACTCTCTATTGTGTGGGATAACCACACGTGGGAGTAATTCATTATCATCATACTTGGCGGGTGGATTTATTGCAATGTTTCTCCATATTATCCACGCCATACCACATTTGGTCACATGTTGAAGTTTTCTACAGTAGTTGCAAAAATGTGGCAACCGAAAGTCAGAATTTCTCTAAAATGGGTATGATGACACTGCATGGGTTTATATACACATGCTATACACATACAATTGTTTCATATTAATAAGGGCTTTAGCTTAGATATATTCAGGATAAAAGTGTAGAGCTTTTGTATAAATTTTTCCTAAGAAGCAAACAAATCATGAAATGATTCTCTATTTGAAGATTGCAAAGAAACTATAACCATTGCGATCTCCTTCGTGTTTGTTGAGTCTCCTCTCCAGTGTGTGTAGGCCTAGTTGTTATCTATATGTGCCTCTTTGCTCTTGTGTATTGGAATCAGAATTCACTGTCGATTGAAATTGATGATGTTCTTATGCAGCCTTTATTAAAAATACCATGAGTCATTACAATTTCTCAAGAAAGGGAACCATGATAATTACTTAGTATTATTTTGCCTTCATTCCTCTTCCCTGCATTAAGGAAACCTAACAGATATCAGACACAGGGGTTTGGTGATCTGTTGATTAAAGGCATTGAAGACACGCCCGAAACCGCTGCCATCTGAAAAAATTAACTTTCCGTTGCTTGCAAGTGAAGTTTTTTTCGTGCCGCTACAAAATGCAGACAGTAATGAAACGTGATCCCTTGTTATCTTTCATCTGGACCTGAGATGTCCATCGCTGCTATGTACACTGTGTTGACTGTGTTGTGGGTATTGACCGTAGCTGTATGTATTGACTGTACACTAGTGTCTAATTACCGATGGTAGCAAGCTGTGGGTGTGTATTTTCTGGGATCGATGGTGGTGTCTAAAACGCTTCTGTTACACCTCATTCGAAACCAGGTCAGATGACTGGCATGAAATGTTTCTTTGTGCGCGAGTCTTCAATGCCTTTAAGCATGCCTCCCTTTTCCTTTTAATCATTACAGGAATGGCTTTTTCTGTTCAAGTGACTTTTTGCCATTGCACAAATGATACAGAGAGCCTTGTGAGATGTGGTTATTGGCCATCCAGTCCAAGGAATCCAACTTGTGCAATAAGTATTTGCTTGCTAAAATGGATTGCAACATTTCTACTGGAGACCCAATCTTCTCTTAAGTCTATATGCCAATCATTGAAGTGGCTACATGTGTCCCCCTAGATGTGGGTCTTGAAATAATTAGACAATTTTGTTGGTAAGAATTTTAGGTAATCGAATCAGAATTCAACATGTCGTAATACTGACTGCACATTGATGTTCCCAGGAAGCAATACGATATTGTTTTATCAGTGAGTAACCATTTGAAGTTAAGCACACATAGGGGACTCCACAGCATCTAACAAATGTCTTATTTAATACTTAACATGGCTCGCTTTTTTAATAAAAAGTTGTTTTTTACACAGTTTAAACAGCCAAAAGGAAATACATATATCTTAGCTTTGATTTTCATGGATATTCTGGTATGATGTTACATGCAGGCATTGATGTAGGAGTGTTTTGACCAACAGGTATGTGCTGCTTGCTTTTCAGTCATTAAGTGAGCACATCTCCTATATCTTCATTTACAAGCAAAAATTGTATCCGACTAACATTTGGAATTTTCAGATATCCTATCGCACCTTATCGCACCTTAACAGATGAGACCTTTGAGGAATTCCGTCACTTTTACTTTTTGATCAGCCACTTACAAGGAAAGGGTCTCGATATAGATGATGGAACATCTTGTCCCACTTGTCCAAAGGTAAAGTGAAACCTGAATTTAATCATACAAATTACTTGACACTTGCATTCGATTTATACAAAGGTTTGCAACTGGCAAGTTATAATAACATTACAGGAATCCTTCAATCATTGGCAGCACAGGGGATGACGATGCCTTACCTGATCTTAGAAAAGGAATACAAAGAAATGTTTGCAAATATTTAAGTACTTTAATATTAAACTTTTAGCATCATTCTGTATCTTTAGCATTCACTTGCTCCCCCCCCCCTCTTATTTATGAATTATTGGATTCTCAGCTGTCAATTTTGGGCAAAAATGTTGCTATAAATTTGCTACAGCTCAAAAAACTACAAATATTAGGGTATTCTGCTTCTCTATAATGTTTAAAGTAATAATTATTGCCTAGAATGTTCCTGTAGTGCAAATTTCAATGTCTCTACAGTGGAATTTTTATTTGGAATATTAATTGCATGCTCTCAATATTTGTGACAGCTCATTCAAAGATATTTCATGCTAACACCAAGAGAACCAATGCTGAAGTCTATCACTAATTGTCCTTCACACATTGGAGAATACTTCTAAACATATAACAGGGTGTCTTAAAGCAGCATTTTGCGTCCTTTTCTATGATTTTTCTCAACCTCATTGACTCCACGATGCCATAAAGACATACATAACTAGCTTATCTATTCAAATCTTACTTCAAATGGTGGCATAAAAGTCGAAAAATTTACAACTTTCAACTTTGTTTTTCTCCAAGATATTTTCCGTTGGGATCCCAATAAACCTCGCCCATAATATGAATATTTAAAAGGTACGAACGTCATTGGCCAATACGTAATACAACACCATGCTTGATATGTGTAGATTGTCTATGGCAGTTGTACCAGGGAGCTGTTAGAGTCCAGCTCGCTGGTTGTACCAAGTTACCAACTCGACGTTTGAATCTATTTTTAGCAACGGCTCATAACTAAACCTGCATCTCTGATTGGTTGGATTCAAACTAGTGGGCTGGGGGAGCTGTATGCGATTAATATAAAATGTGGAATTTGCCGGTGGACACTTTTCTCATTATCTGCAAATGTCCTTAATTACTCGCCAGATAACGCTTTGGGCAGGGAAAAACTTGACTAATATCTTAGTTTGCTGTTTTGTGATTGATATATGTAATAAACTTGATGGACTTGTCAAAAAAGTGGAAAACGGCGACAAAACGAAAAATGCTGCTTTAAGATAAGGCCTTTGTGTGAGTGTATAATCACTTTGCCAAAATGAGGAGTACCAATCCGAGGGAGGGATAAGGGAGAGAAAACCCAAAAAGATGAATGACCTTCGGCACCGGGGTAAACTGGACTTCTTCAGCTGCCTTTACTACAAACATATGGTGGCTTTCACGGCAACTCTCGACCAGGTATGCTGTATTGGCCCCAAATATACCAGATCTTCAAATATGGTTACCTTTGGTCAAAAGCTTTGAAACTGGTTTTATTACCACCTTCGAGGCAATTTACCTCACTGGGACATTCAGGCATCTTATGCTTTCAATTAGAATGCCTTATAACAATTTGGAAAGTAAAGACCTCTAGGAACGTTCTTTTTTAAAATCTTGTAGCAATTATAGCATGCTAAATTGGAGCCAATACTACATAGCCTACCTTTAAAATATCCTGTTACCTACTCTGGATAAACAGTATCAAATATGGAAGAAATGGTTTGGTTAAAGTATAAATATGGTCACTTTAACATAAAAAAAATGCAAATGAGATAGTGGTAAGTTTTCCCTGCTCATGGTTATTGTAGTTGAACTCAATGTATAGAACTGAACAGATGCAATCAATGTGTTGAAAATAAAAACATGTTACAATACTGACTTACCTAACTTTAGAATAAGCAATACAAACAAAAGTAGGGCAGTGTTCCAAATACAGAATGCAGGAACATATACCCAAATAAGGTTAGGAGACGCCATGCCTCCATTGTGGACCTTTCCATGATAAGTATAGCAGCTGTACATCCAAACGAAACTTTGCCAAAACTTCAAAAGACCCTATAATGTCCCCTGCATTTCAAACATCTCCATCTGCCACTTTCTCCATCTGCCACTGGGGTTATCATGAGAGCACTGAATGAAACTGTTTTATCACTACTAGCTGCAAGGTAGAGTACCTCTTCAACACTTCATGACATCGCAATATATGTTATGTTAAATTGATCTCACACAATACAAAATAAAGACAAGTTATTCTGTGCCAACAATAAATGTCACATTAGAACTACTGGTATGACTGAACAAACTACAGTAAGTAAACAAATCAGATATTGCTATCATGGAAAGCCAAATGGTCTACAATAATTATGCAGTGAAACCAATATTCAATCATTGAGTTTATTACTATGACACAGTTGTAACTTTGATGACATCAATTATGTAATTTACATTACACTATGAATGAACTTGCAAATCAATGCTAAATACTACAGAAAGGAGTAAGATACATAACGCACTAAATGCAACAATCAATGTTTGACACCATGAAAAAGATAAATTCTTATGATACATTGCACTAGCTTAGTGACTTTATTTTACTGAGACACCATGTTTGTTGTTGTCCGTTATGGTACACATTGTTCAATTGTCTTAAAGGCTTGCCGTGATATCTACATTCTGGATACTTGTTACTTCCATTGTCCACTCTTGTGTCCTTGATGTATGGTATTTAAACAAGCTGAGGAACTGCTTTGACATCAGCTATTTCAAAATTGTCCGTATCCATGTTAACAATGTTCACTATGCAAATCCGTAGCTCTCACTGGAGAACAAGAAATATGACAATCATCTTACATAAAGTAGAGAAGCACAAGTTTATTTATGAAACAATCGAACACAAACACTTCCAGTTCCAACACTTATATCTGCTTACAAAACATCCATCATGCCATAACACTATGCTGTGCTGTACTGTTCCTCTAAAGGATGTACTGTACATCTGTAATGTGAAATGAAAAGGGAAAAAAGACATATTTATGGCTTTGTGTGAGGACAAAAGTGTTACAAAGATATACCTGTTGTTGTTGAAGATTGAATTAAAATGATTTTCCAAGATATGATTCATTTGATTTTTAAAAGAGACATTCAGGCTCATAGCCAAGGTAACTGTGTTGGAGCCAGCACAAATGTTATGTTTGTTTATTCACTGAGATTGTAACTTGCACTCATTTTAATAACTAAATATTATTGTTCAAATCTGGGAGACAGTAGACCCCTAAATGATGCCCCTAACTAGTAATATAGCTCACACTCAAAATTTGCCAAAAATGTCAATGTCTTTGCTGATATGAAACTATATGCACATAACAACCTGATCAGATGACAACTGCAGTATAGGCAGTAAAGAGTAACTATCTTTAAGCAGTGCAAGTATGTACAAATGATGCCATATCATCATGAAACATAAAAAGAAAACATAAGAAAAGAATAAATGTGCAATTTTTTAACACAAACTGCTTCAGAAAGGTAGGTAGCACATTCTACAAGATTGGTAAATGTCTTTAATTTTCAGAGATAAGGAAAAATACTACTGTTATCATTAACCTGTGGAGTTTGAACATTTTTGGGTCCCTCGCATTTACAGACCTCCAGTGGCTGTATTAGCACCATATTTAGCACTATTTGTCTATGTCATTAATATTACATAATACAATAAATGAATAAATGTGTCCAATGTTCTAAATCCGGTTAGTCATATACAGTCTACAGTAGTAGACTGCAGACCTAGTTGAATTGTAGACTTAGTTGCAGCATGGAATGGTTACAGTATATAAATAACAAAATTACCAGTCTCCACTGGGGTACAGCTGCTGGAGTGCATTGCTGCATCAGCCTCTGTTGGGGCATAGACTTTTGTTGAGGAACTGGTGTTGTCTTTTCTGGTGGATCAGTTTGGATACCAACCTCACGAGTTTCTTAATAAGGCACACACCTTCAACTGAAAAAGACAAATAATACCGGGATGTGCAAAGTTAATAATATATCAGAATGCATACTGTACACATAGCAGGGATGTGCTCAGGAATATTTGAGTGCCGGGCAGATTGTGCGGTAGTGTGATCCATACCCTGGGAGAGGGATCTCATGGGTGGGTACCCCCTCCCCACTGGATACATTTTGCACATGAAGTATGCTTAGGTGGTGCTATATTAACTATTCTGTGCCATGTATTCGCCCAGATTTTGGTTATGGTAGGCCTAGCATCGATCTATTGAACAAATATAACAAGTAAGCCTAGAGTAGACCAAGCACTTTGGCCGGTAAACGGTATACTGTAGCCTAAATAGTAAATATATAACGTTAGTCGTTAGCATAATTTGCTGCCTAACTTCACGTATGATCTGCCAGTAAATGCTCCGCGAAGGTAGCATTGGTTATTTTGTCGATCCCCGATCTCTGTTCCAGTAGATCGTTTTGGAGACCCATTCCACGTTGCACCAGCTCAAGTACACTTTTCATGCCTGCAATTCTCTGTCCCACTTTCGCTCACTGCTTTTGGCATCGGGACCCACAATAAAGCAACCTGTGCTTTCCACATAAACAGCGGCGGCGACCGCAATATACACGTTACGTGTGTTATGCTAACACTGCATGAAACCGTGCAATACATTACGTTCATTTACATACAGGGTATACACTGTACAGTGGCAGTTTATTACATATACCGTATCACGTGACCAAGTCAGAAAGTGGAGTAACGGTGTACCAGCGAAACCTATGAAATTGGACCGCCCTCTAATAAATTTCTAGCTGAGAGAATGCCTTTATTAAAGTTTTATTTCAATGGGGGTAAAATTTGCAAAGTGGGCATGTCTTTGGGACCACTTATGACGCGATTTGACCCCTACCCGAGGTCTGAATAAAGTTTCGTATGTATCTACACCTGGCGTACAAGAGCCTTTTTGGCGCGGGGGGGGGGGGGTTTCTCTGTTCATCTTCTAAATCTTTAGGTTTAGAAATTTATCTATAAGGCTCTCTCTTATCTATTAGAAATTCGACTTCTGTCGTAAGCTCGAAGTGCAAATAAAGACGTTTCTTTTGAATCAAGCTTGTTCTTAACATGTATTTCATATAATTGTAATTGCTTTTGCAAAGCGCTTTAGATTTTTGCTCTTCAAGAGTTGTATTTTAGCGCTATAGAAATATATGATTATTAGTATTATTATATTTATTATAAATATTCACATCATTGTCGATACTACCAGCAGAAATGTGTATGCATTTTGATGATCGGTTGAATTACAGCAACATGAGAACACTACCAGTAATCAAACACTCGTTTGATATCACTTTACATAGATGTAGTCGTTGTCAGTGACTACGGTTGTAATATATCACATACAGTCACCATATGAATTCACCAAATCTGATATTGAAGGAGTTAACTGGAGACCTACCAGTGTGTGTACATACAAAACAAAGAATTGATTTACATGCTATGGTCGACATGCATCTCAGGTCATTGGAGACGTACCCTGGTACCGTACAAGTACAAGATGGCCGACAAACACGCGCATCAAGACCAGCAGACGACAATTCCCAATGTATAACCATATTAGACGTGAACGAGACCGATCAGCTTCTAATAGCAACAAACGACACTGGCGGCTGTATACGTATGGCCTAGTATGGTGACGTAGATAATGAAAACCAATCAACGTAAAAGAAAAATAGCCAATAAGATAACGCTCGTTATTCTCAATTACAGAAGTCTGCCATAGAGGTCAGATAGGTCATCTTCCTGTCAGTCAACTATACACTTAAAATCCTAAATCAAACATGAACAGTCACCAACATCATCTTTAGAAATTCACTGTTTTACTGTTATATCACTGTTAAACTGTTACACTATTAAACTCTTACACTGTTATATCACTGTTAAAATGACAACTTTCGACATACACAAAAATGGTATTTGCATTGTTACAAAAGTGATACGTTATAGTTTTTATTTTTATTTAAAGTCTCAACCTGTTTGCTGATGAATTTCGGAAAACAAACTTTCGAATTAGATTCAATGTTTCTTATACTAATTGCACTCTGACCAGGTGGGTTTAATGGAGAAAAGCTGTCGCAATCGAAAGTAAGGAATTGATTTCTGTTGCCCTTATGGCGCGAACGATTTACCGTAAAATCACTGCACCGCCCATGTTGTGCGACCGCAACATCTTGTGTATTCATCGATCAGCTGTTCATAAATAGTCTAAGCATGCGGCCCCATCAAGAGTGTAATGCAGTCCTATTCGTATCGTCCACTTCCTACAATTTCATGGAGGAAACGTCTGAAATCACTGTTTTATACATTGCAATGGAAGGAAATGACGCTATTTCGCAAGCTACATCGGAAAGACCGAGAGAAAGATACCTTTCAGAGAAGGGACCTAAGACATGAAAGTGAATGTAACCCTAGGCCTAACGGCAGCGTAACGGTAAACAAAACATATAGATTTGATTAGTGCATGATCTGTCGGGCGGGGGTTGCAAATTTTGATTGAAGTTTGGAGAATCTAGGTACTTGGCGAACTTTATTCAGCCCAAATTGTTAACGACAGATAAAGCTGATATGAAATTAAGAAGTAAGAATTTTTACACTCAAAAAGATTTAAAATATGATATAATCTTCGGTAAGTTTTAACCTGTCGATTTACGGTCTAATGAACTATTCAGATAATTAGCTTAATATCTGGGTATTTTATACATCAATGAAGAAGAATATTTTCTATCGGGACCTGTATTTCAATGGAATGGTTACAAGGTTTCATAAAACATGAATGACAAGAACCAAAACAAACTTTAACCGAAATTTCAGCAATGAATTTCAATACAACCCCCCCCCCCCCCCCCCCCACAAAATAAATACAATAGCAAATGTTTGATGTTTGTCAGCATCGTTCTGACACTAAAATTAAATCTTTAATTTTAAGCATTTAGAAGTGAAAAAACCCACTGAGACTCAGAGAATTAAGAGACCCTACTTCAAATATCAAATACCATTAGACAGAATAATCCTACTGTACGGTCACAGCGATAGGATGGTACACTTTACTAAAATAAATCTCTGCCGTGCATGGAGATTACTGACTGTGGAACGTTTGACAAAGAACGTTTAGCTGCAAGCTATGTTTAACAGACGGTAAACCTAATAACATCAGTTACTTTAGAAACCTCAACTTACGTTATACAGCCATCATGATCACTGTTGAAGATCATTATCACATCAGGAGTACCGTTGAATTCTGATTTAAAGGTTGGTTTGTCGATCTGAGTTTATTGAATTACTGTAAATGAGCTATAAAAGGGTCACAAAAAAAAAAAACCCATAACTTTTGCCTACCAAGGCTACCGTTGGTGTGAAAAGAAATTATTTAAGAGATCAACGTGCCATGATACAGTTGCAGTTCGTTAATTATTTGATATTATTGTCACAAAACCTATGAAACTATGTAATTGACGAACCTCTCGTGTATCCAGTGAAAAATATATTGAGAAAATCAGCATGCTTTGATGGAGACTGCTGGTACATTAGAATGTATGTCTTAGAAATGGTGTAACACTGTACTATAGTCAATGCAAATCAAACATATGGTTTCACTCTGTTTATCCGTGACCATAAATGATGTTGGCAAACTATAGTGGTTTTCAATATAGTTTGCAAGATGTTTCTTCTCTTCTCTGCAAAGCTAACCAAAGAAAAAGTATATACGAACAATATATAAAATTATAGATCACGCAATCCTCACATATACAAGGTAAAGTTTTTTTTTAAATCGCTTTAAAGCCTCGTTTATCAAAGCTCCACAGAAAACCCTAACACATTGTAAACTCAAATGGCTTATCTCTTATTATGAAAGGTTAAAAAAAATGTTAACAAACTCCTTATCCACTAAAGAGCCTGTGTAAGAGAACGTTTCGATCCTAGCAGGATCTTCTTCAGAGGCTGAATGACAGATAAATTGTGGACCAACTTTTTATGATATAGAAGCAGTGCACTAGACTTTTCAGATACCGTAAGACACATTTACTGATCAAAATCTGTCCACAAATTGAAGAGCATATTCCTAGTAAAGGTAGACTATAAGTTTGGTTTGCTACAATCTGACGGTACCAAATTCGACTGTTGAGAAATTAACTATGTACTGGAATGCCAGAAGATGGAAAAATGAAACCATATATAAAGAAAGTCAGTAAAAATGTTAAAGTTCAAATGAAAACTTTAAACATAGCGCTAAATGTGAAGTGACCGACTTATTTCATATTCGGCAAAACTACAGATAACTCAGAGACAAAGATTAAACAGTTTTCAAATATAAGAGATTTCCTTAGTGAAAATGAAATTAAAAATTGCGACGGGTAGTTTAAACTCGTTCACATGTAGCATTGGGTACCACAGTCTCTAAGTTCCTTTGTGTCGACGAAGCAAAAACTGTTATCAATTGTTTGGATATCTCACTAGGGATAGAAAGGGTCCATAGTCATTTACGTTCAAGGATTAATAATCTATTTCTCCACTAGACCGTAGGTATACAGCTTTCCCATCTGGGATGTTGCAATAAGGAGTTTTTCCGCAGTATCCATTTGTAATGTGGTCACACAACGGGAAATGTCATCTATCCGTCTAGTTGATAGTAACTGTCTCCCATCCTGGCTATACTGCGTCAAGATACGCTTTACATTGCCTGATATTCCAGCTCGCCATAACATGTAGATAAAATCGCTCTTGTCTGTACATAAACTAAAAGGAACCCAGTCAGCTTCATCTAGATCTGGTTTTGTGAATTCATATCTCATCTTACTCTCTGATCCATCGATGTCGACTGCAAACGCTCTCTTACCGTAATAGTCACAGATCAGGAAACTATGACCTTGTATAGTGATATCAGAAGATGCAGTGAATACATCTGGGAGTGTCGTCGTGTGACTGTAATTCAACTGACCATCAAATACATATAAATCTCTGCTGTTGGTACCTACTATGATTTTATCTTTGACAGAGTCACTTGCTACACAGATCACCTCCCGACGTTGTGGCCAACTGGTGATGACGTCACTTATTTTCTGACTGTGGTATGAACCATTACGAACATCGTAAATCCCGATTTCATCAGGAATGCAAACTGTTACAACTTTGAACTTTGATAAAGGACAGCAGAAACGACACAGAGTAAATCCCACTTCTCTTTCCAACTGATCCTGTCGTTGTATTTTCCCTTTTCTGTTGATAACAGAAATATGTGAGTATTCTTCAGGTTCACAGGCACCAGTGATGACGATGTTGCCATCGCCACTGCAAGCCATACCATTTATCCACCAACCGTTATCCCTGAATCCCTTAATATCAACAACAGACTCTTCGTGATCAGTAATTATCACGTTATCAGGGACAACTTTTGTAATATCACAAACACTAAAGTCAGATAAAGATTCTAACTGTGGATATTCCTTCTTCATTTCTTCTATCAGAGGTTCACAGGCTGCTCTAATATCAGGGATACACTGGGAGTATGTCCACTCGTCCTTAGAAGCAAAGATAGATGAAGTCGTTGCTGTGAAGTTCTTGTAACGGTTAATAATCTTGTCACAATAATCTGATATTTCCCTTAGTTGGTTGTTATACTCTTTTCTACGTTTCTCTTTGATTGCTGTCAAATTTCTTAAATCATCAGCTAATTTTTTGAGCTTTCTCTGCAGTTCACTATCAATTTCGTAGCATTTTACGTTAAACTTTCCACATTCGTCATCGTATCTGCTCTTAGTAGTTTTCCTAATTTCACGATATTTCTCTTTCAACTTGTTTAATTCTCCATTATAATTTAACTCGATTAGCTTGTTTTCCTCTTTCCTGTTGTATTCTATGTCCTTTAAGCCTTGTTCACGCTCAGCAGAACTTTTTTCCATTTCATGTTGAACTTTGCTTACCTGTTTATCGTACTGATGTTGCAATGTATTTGTCTTTTTCTGGTCATTTTCATTAAGCATTTTTGCGGTACTATCAATCTGCTGTGGTAAGCTTAATAACTTACTTTTGTATTGATCTATTTCAGCAAGTTTTGACTGCAGCAATTTTCTTTCACTCTCTGCTAGTTCAGTGACGTCATGCAGGTCATGGCCTTTGTGCTTACCGTAGGTACATGCGATACAAACAGGTGCATTTCCGCAAGTACAACAGCACAACAGTGCTGCATGTTTGACATGTGTTTGACACCTGGGATCTTCAGATATTGCCGACAATTTCTCCAGTGTTAAGTTCTTTGATTCAATTTGATCCAATTTCAGACTGTGTGGTTTGTGTTCCTTGAACATTTTATTGCTGACGTGAACATTGTAACATTGCTCACATAAAAAATCTTCGCACTTAAAGCAGTATGCTGAAACTGTCGTACACTTTGAACAACTGACACACTTTTTCAAGTCTTTATTTTCGAAAGAATTTTGTAGTTGTATAAACTCAAGCATACTTTTCATATGAAAATCAGTCTTGAATCCAAGCTCCCCATCAGTTGGTACCAAGCATTCATGTTTACACATTGGACATTTAAATGTCCCATCGTGGCTTGCTTTAACGATCTCTTTCAAACAGTTCCTGCAGTATCGGTGAAGACACGGTAACAGCTTTGGTTCTCTGAAGTGATCCAAGCAAATAGAGCACATGAAAAAACTCTCAGTCAAGTCCTTCAGAAGAGTTAATGAGGCCATTTTAGTGGAATTCGTTATTTCGTAAACCTATATGTAGAAAGTCAAGACAAAACACGCACATTGTAAACAGTTTGTTGCAAAATGATTTCATCCTTAAAATTTGCATTTTAGTTCAGGAACCATCATGAAACTTTAGAATGAACTTTGACTTGCAAAGTTTTTTCATCAAAAAGAGGAACTGACATTTGTAAGTTATCTGCCTAATTTTTTCTCTTAAACAAATTTCGTGAACTGCCGGTTTTATACAATTTGGAATTATAATTACTTTAGGCTACAAGAAATACATAATAATAAAATAATTAGAAAACAACCTGTGCGCCCCATTAGTATAGTGACGTGATTTCGAGGAGCATCTCCCGATATTATGATATTCTGGTCTCTGTGTGATTCACTTAAAGTATATTATATTCCATGAAATTTAACTTGATTTTAGTTAAAGTATCTTTGTTAAAAGTTGATATTTTAAATCAAACTGTTCCATATATTTCTTTCAATGGTTTGGTGAAAAAATATGAAAGAGGATCATATGGTAAGCATCATATTGATTTGATTGTGTATTTGACTCCTTTTTTTTATTTGTAGTTTATATTTGTTTGTACCTAAAGAGAATTTGAGGCAAACAGGTGTAGTATAACAGAAATCACACTGATGAAGTTTTCCACATTTCAATATATCTATAATACGAATATTAAGGTAGATTTCAAACCAAATAGCACCGCATCCCCTTGGGTAAATTGGAACCCTATCTAAATCATAGTTCGTGTTTACAATAAAGTGCTATACAAAATATAACATTTTTTGGGGGGTCAGGAAAAGGCTTCAATTCCGAAAACCTAATTGTACAAACTCGAAAAATTCTGTAGGAATCCAAATTTCACCATGATGCTAAACATAGTTTCTTCTTCCATCAAAGGTAACGTTACCCTTGAACTATCATGTTTATTATATAATTTATATTGTCTTGCATGATACAAGTTCTTTATTTTCTTAGCGAATGCTGAACTATTTTGGCAATAACGCAAATGTGTATCCATTTCGGTTTCCAAGATCACAGGCTTGCTTTATAAATAGTCCATAATCTATTATCCATACCGTTGTCACCCTATGAGCGTTTGCCAACTTGTTGTTGGACAGAGCAACTAATTCAAAATAAAACATCTTCATCAAACGTCAATGGGTATTGTCCTATTATGTTACGGTAACTATGATTCCTTTGAAGTGAATTCTATTTTTTAAACTTAACATAAATATTAAACTTACATATAGATATTGTCAATATTAGGCTACACATTTATATGGCTCGAATATCAACACTTTAGTGTCGGTGGATAGTCAGACAATTTCATTTTCACATTTATAGTTAACAGACATCACGGCTCTACGTATACGTATAGGGCTTATGTGTATTCTTTAGAATGTAATTTTTCTTTTTATTACGTTTAAGAAATAACCAAAAAGAGGTTTATTATCATAGTAAATTGCTATAGCTACCTGTAGGATTGTACTAAAGGTAAACTTCTCATGTACAATATAACAATGGAAATGCTGGTGTAAGGTTGCTAGTTACAACTGGAAAGTACCCTATACGGGTCAGTTTGGCCAGTATGAAGTTCTCGCAATGGAAGCAATCTAACCTTACATTTTACAGCTGTGTGTGTTTACCGACTGGTAAATCCCATAAAGCCAAATCAGATATGAATTTGAGTGGTTTAAGTCGTATGTTATATTAAACGGAACACCTCTGCAGCAGAAATAATCTAGAGTAACTAGTCAAAATTCGTTGGAGTGAAAATTAGTAAAATCCACCAAGCTATTAAAAGTCGTTTGCTGTAACAAACGTAAGTAGGCCTAGTCTGCAGCAGGAATAATCCACAGTATAGCTAGTCAAAATTCGTTGGATAAAAAATTAGTACTTCAGAAACTGTTTTGAGGCACGCTAACAACAAAGAATTTTCAATACAGATATTGAAGCCAAGGATTTACCTGGATTTCACTTTGGATGTATCTCGTAACGGTTGGTTTTGTAAATTCTTTGTCAGGTTTCAGTCACAACGATCAAGTCCCGAGTAAAGGCACCCCTGGTTAATTCGCTCTATTATTCTGAACGTTGCTTGCATCTCAGTGTACTGCTGTCGATATGTGTCACCGATAGCATACGTACGTAAACCATTCTATATATAGAATATCAAACAGAGGGCGATGTCTCGGCCAATTGAAATACATCATGCGCGTACGCCTACGTTGGTGTGGAAACAAATCAAGGTACGTGTGTCTTTGATGCATTTAACACAGTTTTCCCTTATTTTACCTTATATATACAAAGGTCTTAAAGGGCCCTGAGAAATTATTTACAAATTTTAATTACTCAAAATCCAGTCACTTTTGGCAATAGGAACTTATGCATTGTTGCAAAGGTATTGAATGGGGTTTCCATTATTTTGTTAAATAATTCAGCTAATTACGGTTAGCAAATATGCAAATGTGTCATTCAAGATACACTGTTATTTTATAAGTAATATATAATTTGATGTTTGATTGTGAGGGATATGACTAATTTTTTAACGTTATTGTTCAATTTTTATTCGCGAATAAATTATTATTTTTACAGGCTACCAAATTTAGGGTTTATATCGAAGTCATGGTCTCCATGCTGATCAAGGGCTCTTCTGGAGTGATGAGTAGAGGCTGTTGTGCATCCACATCATCTTTGACACCTCAGTTGTTACTATAACTGAAAAAAGGGTCTAATAAAAGGATAATTAGTATGTGTATAAATTATAACTTGTACAAACGATACCCAAAAATGAGAAACAAGTTGCTTTGACTTCAGATTTCTTATTCAAACTTTAAAAACCAGTGTATCCCCCCCCCCCCTCAATCATATCTACAACCAGGTTGCCAACCTCCTCTTAATACCCCCGCCTTTCCGTCACTCACATTAATTCCTCCCCATAGCTGCATCTATGTAATGCAAAAGTATATGCTTATTGTAAATAGATGTATAACCACTAGTCCCAATCAAAGTTACGACAGAAAAGTAGGACAATTTTCAACCATAATTACATCTCTGCTATATTCTCCACTATGCACCACCCCACTCCAACCCCCTGCACTTTCCAGCTTACCTCCTTGGTGATAGAATTGAGGCTAATTTACAGTATTAAAAAAAAATCATTGCCTTTATGTAATATAGCAAAGAAATTGGGTCCATGATAACGTTCAGATCAAATGCTGGATATTACAGCTGAACTTATGTGATCGCACAGACGTAAACGTATGTTATAGATTGCGCAAAATATTCAGTTACTACGTTTGCTGAATATTGATTTCGTTACTACTATACTGAGCTCAAGTTTATACCTCAAATGCATATATAAAGGTCTGCTAGTACCCATTTTTCCAGTAAATAGAATTATCATCAATTTGTTGAATAAGTATATCTTTCACCTTTAATTAATTGCAGAGGTATTAATTACTGTCACTTGTCTCTGTAAATCCAGGAAACAAACATTAAAAAGCAGACCCAACCAAATATATTTGTCTTATTCTCCACCGCCTCACCTTAACCCTTTCCTTGTATGCGTGCCTATAATTCGTTAAATCAGTTTGAGCACTGGTTCAATTTTGATATTCAGGTACTATTACAATGTACTGTGCAATGTCTTGTGGAGCAATAATCGTAACACTTATAAAGGGTAACATATTCATCAATTCACCTGAACCACAAAAGGGGATGAAACACAAATAACAGTGATT
The DNA here is from genome assembly GCA_000934455.1 of Apostichopus parvimensis. Lineage (NCBI taxonomy): Eukaryota > Metazoa > Echinodermata > Holothuroidea > Aspidochirotida > Stichopodidae > Apostichopus > Apostichopus parvimensis. Next base: position 29,426 of record KN885425.1, on the reverse strand, counting down.
ACCAGAATATTTTCTATTGAAATTTATTGCTATGTTCCTTTCAAACCGATAGCCTGCGTATAGCAGCCCTCTCTACCTATATTGTGTGAAGTATTGAATTGGAATTTATAGTACACTAGCAACCAGTATTGTGAATAACGATAAATAACACGAGAAATAATGTTTTCATTGACAAAGTGGTAGCATGTATCTCTACCCATCAAACATACCCCGAGAGGGGAGAGAGTTAAGCTTGGATATGGATCAGGCAAACATTTATTGTGATAAGATATATACATTCGCTGAGGACAATTTAGAACAAATGACAAAGTTAAAAGGCTGGACTGGGCAGCATGAGGACTTTTAATCTGTTTATAATTTATTTACAAAAAATGGAATGACAAGTTTTCTGTTTAAAAAATTTCATGCAGTTATGATAAACCTGATTCGATTCCTGCAGACGTGGGTCGAAAGTACAGTGGCTTAATATCATTGATGGTTAATATAAGAAAGTGTTAACAAAACCGTCAGGATTAACTTTAAGAAAAGGCATGAAATACAGAAAGAAAACGGGGAAAAAGTATTAGTAACAATCAAGTGTAAGCCATTGAATATATCAAAGAAGCAAATGTTGACACAAGAGACCTGAAAATGATGAAACCCAGTAAAGCTTAGTCAAATCATGACATTATCAATTAACAACACGTAGAGTAATGGTTCTACCATTACTCATACAATGTAGGATTTATGATATACAGTGCTTATAGAAAGGGATCAGACAATAAAAAATACAACGTGACTTACAGTACACAATTACCTTTGATTGAAATCATTTGGCTAAAATAAGCGCAGGAGTATTACCAAAAGTTCTCACTTTGTATCATATGCTGGCCTATGGTAAAGCGTTGGATACATCTTCGAATATTTTTTTGGTATGCTCCAGAAGTATTTTACATGTTCAGTACTCTGATAATTCTGACAAATCCTTACTCTGACAATTGTCGTGTACATATAAAATATCGAAAATAGACTAACTATCAGTCAGTAAAGAATTAAATGTTTCAAGTGGTGGTGACAATCGCCACCAGTACTAAATTCAAAGTGTGAATTGAATAGTTACTGACAAACTTTTTCCAAAAGTCTTTTTCCACAAGATATTCCAAGACGTAAAAAAGGATTATCAGAGGCAATAAGGTAAACAAATGTGATGCCGTACGTGCAACACGAAAGAAGAGTCAAAACCTATTGCTTGTTCTGCTCCAATTTATTATTGGGGTCATAGGTCCATAACTGGGTATTAAAGCCAGTAAAGAATATAAACAACGTTAAAGAGGACGTTAAAGAGGACGGTGGTACAACGGCCACCGCACGGATTCGTAAGCCCTGAGAACTGATATAAAATATGAAAAGAAATCATAAGTACATATTCATATATAAAACCTCAGACAATCAAAAGTTAAGATTACATACCTCCTTACATAATAAATAGGTCTATGAAACAACTTTAAAATATCTCATGAAGAGTAAATGGCTATCACACATGGTTATTAACGCATGAATCAAGGATTCATAAAATAAACACTTTAGAATTAAACAAGTAGTCGTGGTTACACTTATGTTATGGCACGTCTGCCTCTAGTAACAAATAAACAATAACACAACGTACCTATCTAGCTCGATTTACCCTCGACTGATATGAATACTTAATAACTACATCTCATGACCATAAACTGTGAGTTACCGGTAACTTAATTCGAGGTATAGGTATCTTAAGATAAACAACTGAAAAATGCAGGGAATTAACCTCCGAGATGCTCATAGAGGACATACTATAACATCGTTACATAATTTAAGATATTCATCATAATATTCAGTACAAACATTATATACTGAATCAATAATCTCAACGGTGCATGGGCGCAGCCATTTTGAATACAATATATAATGGACAGAATTCTAACGATAAATAGGGGCCGAAATCTTAATAGGTGGCGCTCTTAACCATGAACTTAGCAATTTAGTACTACATAGACAGTGTAAGGCATTTACAAACAGGCCCTCAATGAATATACTTTAGACTAAAAGAACTAGCAAACATGCTATCATCGTAACATTTCAAGCACGTACTAAGGAATCTGAGTGGTTTAGAAAACAATCAATTAAGTATTAAATTAAAAATAATGCCTACAAACTCTCCGTAAGCGATTGTTTACGATTAGCCTACAAGCCTATTACACAATACGTATACAACAGAGAAAGTTACGTTGCAAATACTAGCCTAACGAAAACACATTTGAACTACAATTTGGCTCTATTTCACGTGAGAGAAACCATTTCTTTACTTAAGATCGACATTGGATACAACGAAGTAAATGTTAATAATTACCTTTACAGCTCTCACATCTCGAAGTCGATTGTTACTTCAAAAATGAATATAAATAATAATGGTTAAGAAGTTCAAAGTACAAGTTCTTCTTACAGTGATAAGGCGGCGTGTGTGCAGAAGTAACGGTAACGATATCTTAAAATGAAGGGGCAGCTTCACATCAAAACAACAGGGATCACTGTTTTAGTTAGTAATATTGCAGTCTTACAGATAAACAATAGAATGTGTAGATACAGGCAAATTGTCGGGTCATAGGTCAGAAAAGTTGTTTGTTACGGGGAGAGTTCATGAATATGGATTACGCCACATTCCCTCACACAAAGCTGAATTAACAAAGCTGGTGTATCTTGACAGACCGATGTTTATAATGTAGAAACCTGAGCATGTTTGAAAATACCACATGCTTGTGATCTTATTAAGGTTCTTCTCCTTTTAATTCCTTTATTTGTTTTATCACCAATTGTATACAATGGGAAAGGAAGTCTCCTATCAAATCTTAAAAAGACTTACCAAGGTAGGAGACTCCCTGGAAGAAAAGGAAAACAAAATGTGCAAATGTAAATAATACAGTATATACGTAAGGATGAAATATACTGTAATAATATCCTAATGATGCTGAGATGGATACGTGAATTGATTATGTAGTACTAGTATGAGTTAATAAATTCCTTTTTCAAACGTCTGGTGAACGTGGGTTTGGAAGGTAAAGACTTCAACTTTTTTAATAGATCATTCCAAATTTGTATTGCTTTATTACGAAGACCGAATTTTCCTATGTTACTATGGTAAAAATTGCAAAGAGCGTTTTCCTTTTATGAACCATCACGAACATTTCAATTTCAACATGCACGCAAGTTGTTGTAGCTTTGGCGTCTGGTAGACAACAACAAACAGGAACTGGAAGTCAGCTATGATTTCTTTCACTCTTGATTTGATCCTTTAGCACTATATCTCCATTCTGTTGATGACAGTAATGTGTGAGTGACCTTCCGATGCCTTACCTGATATAACTATGGTTCCATTCGCGTTGCTTGTTATGTCGTTGATCAACCAATTCTCATCGAGTCCCTTAAACCGACAACAGACTCATAAATTCAGTTTTCATTTCTTTTATCGCTGCTCTAACATCTAGATACACCGCCCCTCAATCCACTCGTCTTTGACAGAGAAATATGTGTAGACGTTGCTAATAATATGACCTTCAGGTTACCTGTAATTTTTCGAGTTTCGTATTTACGTTTGCCCACAATCTTATCGCATTCCTCCGTAAACGCTTTGTATTCGTTATCATAAATTACTTTGGTCGTATTGTTGACTTTATCATATTTAATTCGTCTTTCAATTTAGAATCATTTTAGTTTTTGTTTACGTCTTGCCTTCTTTTTTTTCTATGTCAGTGAAACCTATCCCTCGTGTAGCAGTTCTGGTATATATATATATATATATATGTGTGTGTGTGTGTGTGTGTGCGTGTGTGTGTGTGTGTGTATGGCCTGGTACATTACCGTGGTGGGGGTATTACATTTACCAGAAAAATTCCATACGGTCAGCGTGCGCATTCGACGCATTTGCTCCTTTAAAGTCGATTTTCTTTCTCGCACAAACGAACTGAAACAAAACCTTCTCCACAGACAGTATTTTCACGGTTCTATTGAAAATGCCATCAAAAAGGCCAAATACAAACCCCGTACCGAAACATTAACGTACAAAACTCGTCAAACCAGTTCCAAAAGGGTACCATTGGTTACTGAATTCCACCCTGGTCTCCCACCACTGGCAAATATTATTCAGAAGAATTTTTACATACTTCAAAGGACTGAACCTTCTGAAATCGGTTTCCTAAGAACCACCTGTCATTTCACTTAAAAGACCCAGAAAACCTACGGGACATTTTAGTTTGGGCACTTTTTCAGGATGACACCCCATTAGGGGAAAATAAAACAGAAAGTGCGGGATCATCGCCCTGTACACAAAATTGCAAACGTGCTTACTTGTCGATTCTACTGGGTCCTTTCAGAGCAACTAAACTACACGCACGTTCCGAATCCGGGGGAAAGTAAACTGCCTATCTAAAAATGCCATTTACCGCATCTACTTCAATTTTGGCAACTTGCAATACGTTGGAGTGCTAAACACACGTTAAGAATGAGAATGACTCAACATAGATCGGCGGTCAACCAACCTGTTGCAAATCACTTCAATTTCCCAAATCATTTGATTGAGAATTTACTTGTTATTGTCATTGACCAACACGATTCTTGGACAGATAAATCTAGAAAAGGAAAAGAACATTTCTGGGAACTAAACCTAAAGATCGCGGAACCGTCCGAACTAAACATCAGAAACGACCTGCCGTTTAAGAACAATTTCTTTAAAATCACGACGGAATCGGATTAAAATAATCCGACACGGATTACAAATAATCCGATTTTCCTAAACTTTTGTTAATCCAGCAGCAATCAATCAGTCGCTTTGACACTGACTTCAGTGCCATGCCGACACTCTTCTCTATTAAAAGATTCAATTCATGCTACTCCTTGTAACTTTCGGTGGTCATGCCACTAAAGAAAAACTAGTTTTGCTCGAAAGTTCTGCATAACCAAATATTGGCTGTTTTACTGTAACTTAGTTAACTAAATTTTTATGTTTGGTGACGAAATGTTGTAGATGGATACGCCTATGCACGGATGCTTCACACATATGATTTGACAAATATCAGTTTAATAAGCCAATTTAGATTTATTTTGTTGGCTTGAAATAATAGCAAAAAATGTCCAACAGATGCTGAGTTAACACAGCCCCAGTATAGTACATTTGGTAGTAAAATGGAAGTCTTCTTTCTCAGTATTCTGCAACTCACCTTCGGTGTCTTGTCCTCTGATCTGGTCATTTACTCTCAGTATAAAGCAATGGCTCTTATGCATCCAGTTTGCTTATTTAACAATATTCATCAACATTTACATCTCTTTTCTCTGGTAAAGCTAAATGTGGCACATTACGTCACATACTCCGCCTTGTCACGCTATTTCGTTTACACTACTTGAACTTCATAAAAGGATGGAGAAAAAAATGAAAACAAATATGAAAATTCTTTCGATATTATGTGTCGACTCGGTAATATTTATTTGCTAAAGCTGATATGATATTAAGAAGTAAGACTTTGTACACTCAAAAAGATTTTAAATATGATAATATCTCCGGTAATTTTTAACCTGTCGATTTACGGTCTAATGGACTATTCCAATAGTTAATTAATAATTAATATCTGGGTATTTTATACATCAATGAAGAAGCATACTTTCTATCGGGACCTGTATTTCAATGGAATGGTTACAAGGTTTCATAAAACATGAATGACAAGAACCAAAACAAACTTTAACCGAAATTTCAGCAATGAATTTCAATACAACCCCCCCCCCCCCCCCCGCCCACAAAATAAATAAAATAGCAAATGTTTGATGTTTGTCAGCATCGTTTTGACACTAAAATTAAATTTTTGTAATTTTAAGCATATAGAAGTGAAAAAAACCCACTGAGACTCAGAGAATTAAGAGACCCTACTTCAAATATCAAGTACCATTGGACAGAATAGTCCTACTGTACGGTCACAGCGATACGATGGTACACTGTACTAACTTAAATCTCTGTCATGCATGTATATTACTGACTGTGGAACGTTGACAAAGAACTTTTAGCTGCAAACTATGTTTTACAGAGGGTAAACCAAATAACATCAGTTACTTTAGAAACCTCAACTTACAGGAGTACCGTTGAATTCTGATTTAAAGGTTGGTTAGTCGATCTGAGTTTATATAATTACTGTAAATGAGCTATTAAAGGTTCATAAAAACCCATAACTTTTTTCTTATCAATGCTACCATTGGTGAGAAAAGAAAATATTTAAGAGATCAACTTCGTGCCATGATACAGTTACAGTGCGTCAGTTATTTGATATAAGTGTCACAAAACCTATGAAACCTATACAATTGACGAACCTCTCGTGTATCCAGTGAAAAATATATTGAGCAATTCAGCATGTTTTGATGGAGACTGCTGGTACATTAGAATGTATATCTTAGAAATGGTGTAACACTGTATTCTAGTCAATGCAAATCGAACATATGGTTTCACTCTGTTTATCCGTGACCATAAATGATGTTGGCATACAACAGTGGTTTTAATATGATTTTCAATATGTTTCTTCTCTCCTCTGCAGAGCTAATCAAAGAAAAAGTATCTACGAACAATATTATAGAGTATAGATTACGAAATCCTCATATATACAACGTAAAGAAAATTTTGTAAAATCACACTAAAGCTTCGTTTATCAAGGCTCAACAGAAAACCCTAAAACACCTTGTTAGTTCAAATGGCTGATCTCTTATTACGAAAGGTTAAAATAAAACCAAACTGTTTGCAAACTCCTTATCCACTAAACAGCCTGTGTAAGAGAATGTGTAAAAGTAAATGGGCCTGACGTTTCGATCCTGGCAGTATCTTCTTCAGTGGTTGAATGACAAGTAACAGTAACATAAGGGACAAATACACGCATGACAGAATACAGACAGGTTAAAGAGCAGGGTGAACACAAAAGAGATAGATGAAAGAGAATGAGTAGGCAAGGGATGGAGAGAAGAAACAAACAAACAGGGGGAAGAGGAGAGGTAGGAGATAAACTGTGGAGGGACAAAGAGAGGATTAAATAGAAAGCTTATTATAGGTTGATAAAATTAAGTCTTTGACATATAGACCAACTTTGTATGACATGGAAGCAGTGTACTAGACTTTTCAGATACCGTAAGAAACATTTACTGATCAAAATCTGTCTATAAATGGAAAAGCATATTCCAAGTAAAGGTAGACTATAATGTTGAGTTTGCCACAATCTGACGATACCAAATTCGACTGTTGAGAAATTAAAGGTGGGCTCGCTCGTAAATTCCTCGTAAATTCTGTCCTTCACACCACCCGATTCAAAAATAATATCAATATTACCCTCTACCGGTCCGTCGCTGATCGTCTCGTAATTTCTTAGCAATCCCCAATTTTACGGCTAGTAAGCAATAAACGGGTTTGGCTACCTGAAGCGGTGGCCTTGACGAAATTCCTGCATAGTTTCTTGTCTATGGCAGTGCCAGTATTATGCGGTAAATCATTACACCGCGTTTTCGTGTGTGTTGTGTGATACAAAACTCTGTAGTTTGTTAATACGTTCAGAACTGTTAAAGACTAGTGGGCTGTACAGTACAGGTTATGGTCGAGTTTTGCATCAGGCGTAGGTTTAGTTTGACCAGGGAGCTGCTACTCTAGCAGCTCCCTGGTTTGACTATTTTTATGCCTACATGGTGAGCAGTCGAAGTCCGACCGGTTTGGGTGCCCTGGTTTCGTAGTTGATTCACTGATTAGGAAAGCTCTGCATGTTTTATGCTGTATCGAATATTAGAAGTTTAGCCTATAGAAGTACAGTAACCTAATGCTATTTTACTGTAAAAACCAGTGTATTTCAAACTTTTACAGATGCGCCAGTCTTGTACTAACCTGAGTAAAGTATTTCAAAAAATTTTGTAACCGAAGTCGCGAGTCGACATTTTGTTACAGCTCAAGAAACTAATAGTGAATATAAGTCCGATACACACTGACTCGTGTCACAAAAATAAAAACGCAAATACAAAGTGCAAAAAATTTGTGTAGTGATTACAACAATGGGTATCAAACGTATGATCAAGTCCGTCATTTGTGAACAATTGGTATTTCATTCAATTTAGGTATGAATTATATATAGACACAGTCTGTATTTTTTTTATTTTTTTATATATGCATTTTAGTTCTATATCAGGAGGGAAAGACAAAGCATTTTTTTGTCATATATCATATTTAGATAAATATGTATATTTACTTATATTAGGGCTCCTGGCCACGGGCCGTTTAGGCGATCACAGAGCACTTGCCCTAGCTGCACCCCATCCGCGTAACCGGTGCACCGAATTAAAAATAACGGAA
>KN885423.1:29227-45781 GCA_000934455.1 Apostichopus parvimensis | reverse complement strand
AAAACATTTTTGGTTACATATAACCAAAGATTTATTAAAGTGATGCCCCGTAATTTTACCGTGCGTTACTCACAGGATTAACCACGGTCAGCTGACCTGAATGGACCAATAGGATTTAGGAATCTTTACTAAGTATGAATGAATTCATGTTTATCCTTAATGGGATTCGTATTAAATGAGGCTTTAATATATATCTATTGTTTAATTCCCCCTTCTCTTCCTCAACAGAGAAGCGCTCAATATCTACACAAAGAACTTCCTGTGCGTGTAGCCCATCGCATTGCAGAGTTCAGGGGTCTACCCTTCATCGTTGGATGCAATCCAACCATCCTCCATGTTCATGAACTCTACATAAGATCTTTCTTTCTTCTGTCTGAGTTCCCACAGGTGAGAACCAGGCTTTACTATAAAAAATTTCCCTCAAATGTCCCCAAATTTGTCTCTCGTTGGATTGGGCACGGCCACCTTCGTAAAGAGTTTGGCCTAAACTTGTGATTTGTTTTCATGATGTATGCATTCACAGATTTTGCAAGTAGGTTTTGGGAGGTGGGGGAGGGAAGAAGGTGGGGAGGGGCAGGGAAGTAAGGTGAGGAGGGAGGGGCAGGAGAGATTGGAGGACGGTGGATGTATATGGAAGGGAATTAAGCAAAAATTTGGAGCAACAAGACGATTCTGATAAGAAGAACATTATGTATAGTTTATTGAGCTCTGACTAGTTTAAACCTGTCTTCACACTGCAGGTGCATTACATTAGGCGTATGGCTTATTGTGGTCAGTTTGCTATCAGCATCTCGCATTTGCATGGCTTATATATATAGTTTGAATTTTCTCATAGAACAGCAGGGATTTGATTTCACTCAATGAGGATATTAAAGGCAAGTAGCTACCCGGCCTGTACATGGTAAAGTATATATGTTTTAGGATTGCCACATTTTTGGGAAACAGCTGTTCTAAGGAAAACACCGCTGTATACAGCAAATAAAGAAAATAAGTTATAACTTATTTCTGGCTCTTAATTTGTTAACCTCTGGCAGATTGATAGCCTAGCAACAGAGCAGAGGTACTCTCGTCTAGTCAGAAACTTGCTAGATGATCATAAAGATGTGGTCACCCACTTGGCTGAGGGCTTCAGAGAGAGCCGCAAACATATCAAGGTCAGTCCATTTTGTTTAACGTGTACGGTGTAACAAAGGAAAGTTTGTAGTTGATGTAGGCTGGCTTAGATAATATTTTCTATGGTTATGAAACATTTCATGGTCACACATGTGACAAAGACTTTATCACTATTAACAGTGCTGTGTTGCATAGTCAACAAACGACAAACCACTCTCGAGGTCTCTTTGATTGCATATTTTTGTGTTTTGATGGCCATGGTTGTCATGGAAACTAAATATGTAATATGTGAAATGAGTTTTTACAGGTACTCAAGTGCACCACTGAACTTGAGTGAAAAGTCACTTCATGTGAAGTGGAATCTGGCAAGCATACAAACCATTGTCGTAATTACTTTTACGACGTAGAATCTTGTCGATTATTATTAATGTCCATATTGAGCAAAAAGATGCCATAATTTTGCAGATCTATGTCTTCAGAACCTTAACAAATTATGAAGCATTGAGTGATATTCGTAATGTTGATTGACAGCTAGGCTGATGATGTTCAATTGTATGCATCTTGTCTCATTTCTAAATATTCTGTTTCTCTTTATTTCAGGACGAAACTCTGATCCATCGGTTCTTGGATCGTATTCTGACATCTCGTCTCGGGATCAGGATGTTGGCAGAGCATCACTTGGCACTTCATCAAGATAGAGTAAGTCTCGCTGAGAAGTTTAGGAACCCTACAGCGCTTGATGCTAAAAACATAAATTGGTTTTTCATGTTGAACGTAGGAACGAACATCTCATAATCGGTGTGTCACTGAAACAGTGATGACGTGATCGCCGCCGATCCGGTAGTCGTTTGATGGTCATGATTATACCAGCCGGCCGGAATGACAATATTCGGACCGGTACCTCGTCTACATCTTGTTGGATGTCCACACAACTGATACTATTTAAAGCATTTTGTCTTTCCAATGATGTTACTGTTTTTCCCTTCCGAAATTTTTTCTCTTTATTTTTCTCTTTTTTTTTCTCTCTTTGATGGTGGAAAGTTATCCGGTTTAGTGATATGAGAGAGTCTATGTGTGTTACAGTTCCTCTTTTTTCTAAGTTCGACATTCTCTTCCCGGTTTCTCTCCAGGACCTGTCGTTACCAGATAGAACGATCGTAAAGACTGCTCTGTTGGCAGCCTTTTTAGTAAAGTTTGTTTCTACAGTCACTGAACAAGTGTTTTTTTTTTCCTTTTCTTTTTTTCATGTTTCTCTTTCCCTCCACGCAGCAGTTTTGTTCCTCTTTCTTACAATTCCACAGCCCGACTTTGTGGGTATCATTTGCACCAAGGTATTCTTGAAGAAGGTCCTCGAGAAGTGGGCAGACTTTGCAAGGTAATGTGAGAGACAGAGAGAGAGATGGATAGGTAGAGAGGATGCATGCAGGATTTATGGGTTATAGCAGGGTTTATTGAAAGGAGATGGGTAACACTAGTCATCTTTGATAATGGTGATGATGATAGTGGTGGTGATGGTGATGATGATGTGGAGTAGTAGTAGTGGTAGTGGTAGTAGTAGTAGAAGTAGTAGTTGTGGTATTGGTAGTGGTAGTAGTAGTAGTAGTTGTAGTAGTAGTAGTAGTAGTAGTAGTATTAGTATTAGTAGTAGTAGTAGTAGTTGTAGTAGTAGTAGTAGTAGTATTAGTATTAGTAGTAGTAGTAGTAGTAGTAGTAGTTGTAGTAGTAGTAGTAGTAGTAGTAGTGGTAGTAGTATTAGTAGTAGTAGTAGTAGTAGCAGTAGTAGTAGTAGTAGATAAAATTGACAGTTTTATGTCAGGAGAATTTGAAAATATATTTAAAAAACAAGTGAGACGTTTCTTCAGTTCCATTATTGTTGATTTAAAATTTGCAATAACGTAAGGAAAGCTGCTAAAATCTTTGGGTGTCATTGCCATGTCAGGCAATCTTTTCCAAAACTGTATGCTCCTGTAGGGTGAGGTGGTAAGGAATCCAATCTTTTACAAACACAAACCTACATAACGTGTATGTACAACAAATCTTGTTCCACAGAGAACAGTGCGAGCTGAGGTATGGTTACGCACCTCGAGTCCGTTTGAATGGCCACGTTGGAGCAATGTTTCCGTACATAATTCAACCGTTGGACTACATTCTGCCCGAAATTATCAAGAATGCCATGAGGTGAGTTTAGTTGAAAACCTTGGTGAACCTTCCATTTGGGGTGGCTGATTACGCGGTATTTAAAAGTTCAATTGTCGAAAACAGCTCATAGGAGATCTGAAATTGGGTCGGGTGTGATATTATTTCAGGCAAAGTTTGTGATAGCTTTTTGGTAATAGTTGGGTAAGATTGTCTACCAAATGTAAACATTATTCTATTCTACTCGATTCTATTTTATTAGGCTTCTCACACAAACACATGTGGCTGGTGCCATCCATGGTGATTATTATAATGCAAAAGTGACACATTTGATTAAGAGTAACATTACTGATTCATATGGGTATGACATTGTCCCAACTTTGATCGCTATTGTACAGGCCTATCTCAGTAACAATGACATGAGCTTATACTGTATATGTGTCGTTATCAGTCAAACCTTGCTTAATTATGTAGTCAATTAACATTATTCCTTTTGTGATAATAAAATGTTTCCTGTTGCAACTGTCACAATGTCTGTATGGACTCTGTCAAATTTCATTAAGACATGAGTCAGTGCCATTAGACTTTGAGTGTTTCATGTTCCTGTGCTGATTTGTATATTTTGGCATAAAGAGATCATGTAATTAGTATCTAAGTTAGTGGGAAAGCATGAACCTCTGCTATTGAGGAACATGTCTGTATTTAACTTTGACATGTAGACATGAAATGAACGTAGCTAGAGAACATGGTGGAGCTTGCAAGTAACATTAGACTAAATTCAGCAGAAGGTGTGATAAAGGGGTTTAAAGGAAGAATTCCTCCCACCAAGCCCCACTCCATGTGTCTACTTTTGGACAGTAACAAACAGATGGCTGATTGAAAGGCAAAATGCTTGGGCTTCTTCCAAATTCATTTCTAAAAATGGCTCCCTATAGCTACTAGAATGCTTCCTTCGGTAGGGCATAACAATGACAGTGCTGTGTATGTACATTCCATTAAACAGATAGATATATGCAAACAAGTGTTCCTATTGTTAACAATTGACAATGACTTTAATACCATGACTTTGACCTAACTGTTTCTAATGCTCTTAAGATAACGGTAAATTGTTTGTTGACAAGTGTCACAAAGGTCGAGTCATTATCTACTGCCAGGGTGATATTGTTTTGTTTACTTACACCTATTGTTTCAAGCTTGCAAGATTATCAACAGCCTGAATCTGTTTCTCAGCTCTTAATAGTAGCAGGGTTTAAAGTTGGCGTGTTTGTCTAGGTTACATATTCTCTTGTTTGTCTAGGTTACATATTCTCTTGTTTGTCTCGGGTACATATTCTCTTGTTTGTCTCGGGTACACTTTCTCTTGTGTAATACTTTTGTGGCAATAAGTTATCTGGTATCATTGCATAGCAAAATGCCATACAATATCACTAAATTGCTGCATTAAGTCAGACCTGTATCACAGCTTTTGTGCACACAAAAACATCTGTTTTATGATAAGTAAATTAGTCAAAAGTCAGTTAATATATCACACCGTACCCAATAAAAGATTTCATCCAAATTGAGGCTTATACCATCTGTGTTCAGTACAAATTGATCCAAAATGTTGTTTTCCTGGCATAAGTTTACTAGAAAAAAAAACAAAATTTAAAATGGTATAAAACCTCCATGAAAAAAAGTCCTCTCCCACCATGTCATATGACTATATGTGCTTATAGTCAATCAGTTACTGCCATTGACAATTAGCACAAAATCTCAATTAGGGATGGAAGTAGTCTCGGCCATTTACAGAACGGCAAGCTTCTTGTCCTCATTAATCTGAGGAACGTACAGAAACAGGCCGGACTTGTTTGCTCTTTGAGGCGGTGGTATTTCAATCTTTAGGAAGATTATGTTTCTGGTTTTGAACTTTTACCCACTAGTTGTGACATTTAATTACTTTCTCTTCCAGGGCCACTGTGGAGCATCACCTCAACACTCCCAACAATCTACCTGACATTGTTATAACAGTAGCCAACAATGATGAGGATTTTATTATTAGGTAATGTTTACTGTCTGACATTGTTATAACAGTAGCCAACAATGATGAGGACTTCATTATTAGGTAATATTTACTGTCTGACATTGTTATAACAGTAGCCAACAATGATGAGGACTTCATTATTAGGTAATGTTTACTGTCTGACATTGTTATAACAGTAGCCAACAATGATGTTTACTGTCTGACATTGTTATAACAGTAGCCAACAATGATGAGGACTTCATTATTAGGTAATATTTACTGTCTGTGGCTCTCCTCGCTCTGAATAAGGAACTGGTATTTATATGTTTTATTGTATGGTAGTTTGTGTAGGCAGGTTTAATTGTATGTTTATGTCAGTCGGGCACTGGATACCCTCTCTCTATATATAAGCTCATAGTCAAAGAGTTATTTGTGCAGCCCGGGATCGATCCATATCTCGGAAGACTATCTCTCCTGGTAATTGTTTGCTACTTTTATTATGAGAGTGGTTAGGCAAAGATCTGTTGCCATGCACTATCTGGAATCATCCATTAAATTGATGGGGATGTGAGATTTTACTCTGTCTAGCAAGTTTCAAAGTCACTCTTTGACTCAGGGGATGAAAAGTTGTATAGAACATTTGATTTGGATGCATCCATTATATTTTGAAATGGAAGGGAGAATGGGGGGGGGGGGGTGTGTGGTAAGGATAATGTTGCCCAGTGAATTTGCTTTGTTAATATAGAAAGTAGACTAATGGTTGTCTGTACTGTATAAGAATGGTATGGTCCAAGCCGACGGAGCCCATAAAATGTTGAAAGTATGAAGTTAGAAATAGATCTAGATGACATTGCTCTTGCCAAGACAGTATATAATGCTATGTAATAAAGCTATTTGAATGCAGTTTTGATTGATGACATCCATACTGTGTGGACTGGTATTGCCTTGTGTCAGTTGATCAGGGTTCAAGCTTAGGGAGCTCGATCTCCTTGGCAAGATACTTGATATCAAAGTTATGATTAGTGTAATTAACTTTTATATATTTCTCTTTGTGATCCTGAGTTGAAGTTCAGCTGGTAATCATTTTGATATTTTTCTCAATAAAATGACACCTTTTTAGCAAAATCTTTCTGTACTTTTTTCTTTAACGGGATGACCACGGTAGCTTGACTGGCGAGGAAGAACAACAGTTTTTTGTCCATATTATTCAGTTTGACTCCCAAGTCAGGTCACCTTGTAAATTATTTTCAAAAATGGTTCATGAACATTAGGGTTGTCTTTCTCATAAAAAAAACCCCCCATTCTCTCTCTTTGAAGAACGTAGATACAGTAATTTCACAAAGAGGAGTGCAATTGTGTGTCGACATATTTTTTTAGTTTTTTTTAGTTCGTAGTTTGATCTCAGACTTCTGCAGGTCCTTGAGAACAAACACCTTTAATCTGGGTGACGTGACGAACGCATCCGATTTTGTCGGACAAAAATGTTTGGTGTTCTGTAAAGATTGATGAGAGGATCTTTTTATCTTTCAGGGTGTCAGATAGAGGCGGTGGTATTCCTCATAACACCTTCCCCAAAGTGTTCCAGTATCATTTCACAACAGCCGAGGACAGTACGGACCGAAGGCTGACCGGAGGAACGTTTGGCGCATTTACCTCAAACACTGGACCAACAGCTGGACCACTCTGCGGGTGAGTTCATTATTTTACCGAAAATATGTGTTTTCTTACAACAAAATCTCATCAATTTGGGGTAATTAACCAGTGTGTCATAGGGGTGGGGTGGGGTGGGGGGAGGTGAATAACAGTGCTCCTCTTCAGTCTGAAGGTCGTTAGCAGTAATGTTCAAAAGGAGAAAAGACCCATGTTTATATCGCAAATATTTTATTTTCATCCGACTAGTGAAATAATTTTGAGACAGGTGGATTATTTCAATGTATGTACCGCCCCAGTTATGTTAGTATTTTCTTCAA
The DNA here is from genome assembly GCA_000934455.1 of Apostichopus parvimensis. NCBI lineage: Eukaryota > Metazoa > Echinodermata > Holothuroidea > Aspidochirotida > Stichopodidae > Apostichopus > Apostichopus parvimensis. The sequence continues at coordinate 38,563 of KN885423.1, read as the reverse complement.
CATACCCCTTTTTCCAATACCAAAAGTTAACCTCTAGGTTGTGGACTTTTCAAGTTCAGATTGGGATATTAACTATAAATTACATCCTAGAATTGGTTCTATAAACACTGGTTGGAGGAATAGCCTCTTGCATTGTATTTAGATTTACCAAGAAAAAGACTGTTAATTAATTGTCAGCTTCATGAATGTCCTTTTTGTTTGATAATAGCTGCTGTACAGAAAATTCAAAATATCATACCAGGTTTGCTGACGGTTTCCTGGTTAGACATTATTTTGTCAATTAGATCTTTGTCTACCGCTTTCATGGGGCTTACAGTCAGCAATGGCAGGTCAAGGATTTTTTTGAAAAAGGGATTGGTGTGGGGGGAGAGAAATATTGACAGATATCTATTGAACTACCAACATAGTGCATTGCTAAAAACACAGGTAAAGTGTAAGGACTGCATGCATAAAGCATGCTAAATCTCAAAATTTCAGGATGGAGTGGTGGGAGGGGAGGTGGGAAGATATACTCTCTGAATCCACCCTGGTCAGTGACCGACTCCATTCACACAAACTCGAACAGCCCTTTGTCCGGAATTTACAGTGTTATTAAATACTGTTAATGCCAAAAACTACAAGCATTTGTTTCTTAAAACACAGGTTTGAAATGTTTTTCCCATAACCAGCATAACCGATTCTGTTCTCTTACGTAGGTTTGGCTTTGGTCTACCGGTCTCCAAAGCCTACGCAGAATACCTGGGAGGTTCCCTGACCACCCAGACCATGCAGGGAATCGGCACAGACGTGTACCTGAGACTACGTCACATCGACGGCAAGCACGACAGCTTCAGAATTTAAATCACGACACTCGTGACCGGCGGCTCTCCTCCTCGTTGTTCGTCGCCGTCTTTATCTCCGATATTTGAATTTGTGATGTCACAAATGTACAACGCATGGCGATGGTGGTTGAAATTTATTTTTACCTCTCTGTCAGAAGTTTTCAGCGTTTATACCACAATCATCAGAAAAGCATAAATAAAAGTGATAGTGTGTGATAGTTTGTCCTATTATATATATGTGAATCTCATTATTATATTACTACGTTGCATAGGCAACGTCACAGTGTTTTTTTTTTCATTTTGCTTTCCGGACTCGCTATATCACCTCTGTATGTTTTGTACAAAGCTAGTAAACCAGCTCAATTGCGTCCAAAGAAATACGTGCTTGGTGTAATTATTCTCATGCAACATTGCCCAATTTGACTTGTAACCAAGCTGTATGAAAGTATAAAGTCTCATTGATAGCTTGCAAATATTCAGTGGGAACAAACAGAGAGAAATATGTGACAGGTAATGAGATGAATAAAATTCATGATTTTGTCTTATTTCCAACAGAATTCCAAAAATTAAAAAATCCAAAAATCAGCTGTTAAGGTTTATTGTTTTTAAAGTTTTTTTTATTATTAGTATCATTAATATTAGTCTCAATATATATTTATGAATGCTTATGTGACTTAAGTCATTCCCTAGTCTCTAGAATTGTTTGTATTTCTTTGATAAATAATTATTCATTAGTGTATTTGCTTTTTTTGGTCAATGACAGAAATACTCCTTGAAATGTGAATTCTTTTTCGCTGCATTATTTGTCTGATATTACATACCACTTGCCATATTCTTATATTGCATTTCAATGGAGTTAAATAGCTTTAATTGTCAGAGTCATTCTGGGATTATTACCATTATTATTATTATTATTAATATAATTATAATTATCTGGGATTATTGGGCACTTGTCATATTTTACAATTAATGAATGTTTACTTTCTGTCTGTTCTTGAATTTGAGTCATACTCCCAAGATTATTATTAAGAGATGTCCTTGGTGGTGTCTTAACGTCGGAGTCTTGTGAACTGTACCTGTTATCCTGATATTATGCCCAAACTTTGGACAGAAGTGTGCTTAAGATTGAAAACCCAAGGCCTAGCTGAACTATAAACAGTATGTAGCTTTGAATGGTGTTGGATATACCTACATATATAAATTGAAGTTTGGATTATTTCAACCCTTGCAGTATGCCAAGACTTTTGAGTTTATCTCTCACAGTTAATAACCCAATAACTGTACGGGACTGAAATGATTTGGGTGGTGAAGAAGTTGACTCCTTTTTTTTTGTTTTTTTTTTTGTGAACTTCTCAAATTTTGAGGTGATAGTTTACATCGGTGGAAATATTTTGTGGATTTAAGTTGGAAGTCACATCGAGGGAACAAAGTTTTTTTTCTTCTGGTTTTGTGACTATGTCTTTAACTGTAGGGAATTTCAAGAAACAAATCATGCATAAATGAAACAAGATTATACATCAGCTCAGTGGATTGGGTATTAAGGTTTTCTGGTGGATACTTTTTTGGTTTTTTTTTTGTTCCACCCTCTGTAAATGCAAAAGCACACAACTTTCAAAACAGTATTTTCATTCAGTTGGTTTCTTGTTTGGTTAATGAAAGAGAAGCTGTTTTTAATATTCCCAAATTATTTATCAGAGAAAAATTGAAAATTTCTTCATCATAATATGTGAACTGAATCAAATTGCATGTTTGATTAAATCTTTGATCACACTCTCACAGCAAAACTACCTCACATTGGTGGTAAACGTAAAAAAAAATAAGGAACTCAAAAATGGGAAGAAGAACTTATTAGGGGTAACTTCTACCTTTGGCAAGTTGGAACGCACAGGGAAAAATTAGATCTATCGATTAAATACGCTCGATTTTCATGAAGAGTTCTTTTGCTGTGAGTCCATTTTGAATTTTATTGAAGAGTGGAAGGGTCTACGGGAGAAATATTAATACTTGTAAATATATATTTCACGTTCTTGTTTTTCTTTTTTTTTTCTTCTTTTGCAAATTCTTTTTCTTTTATAGTCAATAACTAATTCATGGATTTTCACTCACAAAATATGATTGATATCTGTGAAAAGTTTTGTGGCTGTCAGACTGTCAGCCCATCCACCCCCACTGGTTCGTTGTCAGTCTTTTAAAATATTAGCGTCAATGAGCCTAGGGGCGGTATGGGGCGTTGGAGGCATGTTTTTATGTCTCTGAACCATTTTGAAGCAGAAAGGGTGACAGGCTACTTTGCAAGCCTGTGTGTCTGTCTGTAAAGTTATTCTAATTTTTTTCTTTGCACCACATGTGACCTGTTTTAAGTTCATTATGGATTTAGTTATCATACCTTATGGCTTTTTTTTAACATCAAAAGACTTAACAAAATTACCCTTTTTACAGATTTCAAAATATCATAAGAAACAGAAGGGTAACATAAGAAATCTGTAAAAAGACCAGTTTTACCTCAAGTTTCATAAGCAGGGTAAAATCTGCTAAAGAAAATTGTGTTCTCCAAAAAACAGGTTGTGCACCTCAAATGTGTTCTACTACAGGTTTTGAACCTACAATATTTTCCTTGTCGATTAAGATTTTTTAAGTTATTACCAAATAATGCCTCAATGAAAGGGGAAATAAAAATATGGTTGAGATATGGCTGTAAATGAATGCTTGCTGTAATTTTGCAAAATGAATGACCATTTTTGTTTTTCTGTTTTGAGATCAGGGAAATTGAACGGAAGTAGCTGGCGACTTATTAATTTCTCTTGATTGATTCTTCATTGTATACATCCTTTAATTTTCCTGTCAAGCCTTCAAGATGGTCTTAACTTTGGGAAGTATTTTGTTTCATACCATATATTGAGAAACTGTTTTGTAGATAGTTGATTGCTACTTAGTTGGGTGGATACAGTAGTACCTCACACCCTCTACTGAATCCTGTCCATTGACTATAGGATCATGTGTGTAGTGTTTGTTCCAGTCAGGAGCCCTCGTATAAAGCACTCTTTCGATTAACTGTGAGGGGAGTGAGTTTGAGAGAATTGGCTCGATATTGGCAATTGTGCCGAAATGTACAGTTTCCATTCTTGTGGGACATTTGAAAAAAAAAGTTGTAGTGGGTAGTGGTGGGTTGAAGTGGGTAGTCGGTTGTCATAGTGGGTTCTTGCATCATGCAGTACTTGCTTTATTTTGGGCAGACTTTCTGCACAAACTGTTTTGTAATTTTTTCCTTCTTTTTGTTCAGTTGGAGAAATAATAAAAAATTATCACTTCTTTTAATCTTCCTTTATGCATAGTAATAAATGTACCTTCTTACTTGTTTTGCTTTTTCTGTTCTGTTTTATCTTACAAGATCAACAGTTATGCAAAGGTTGACCATACAACAGCAACTCAGAAATACCAGTACATGTTTTTTTCATAACATTTAACTGTTTTGTGGTGTTTGATCCATGTATATATGGCAGGTCTTCCTTCCCACCCCCACCCCTCCCAAAACACAAAGTCATTTTTACATGAATATTTTCATTTCCTTTATCCTTATGAAACAAAACTCAACCAGCAAGCCAGCAGGCTTAGTGATTCCTTGCATTATAAGTTTTTACTGTATACGGAATCACTGATTGATAGAGCAACTGAGGAAAATTTATCCTGAAGCCAAGTACCAGAACATCTGAAAAAGCAATTGTCACATACACCATCGAATAGATTCCTTCGGCAAGAAATCAAAAGTAAAGAGTTCAAAAATAACATAAAACAATTTACATCTCTTTGAAATATGTGTAAAAGTTTCTTTTATTTCAAATAGCAATGATGAGAATAATAAATAACTATATCCTTGTAAATAATAATTTATGATAAAATAGACAATTATCCAGTTGTACATGCATAACTTTTATACATTGATTTGGCAAAGACAAAACCACCCATTCTTGTATTCAAACAGTCTCGTTTGCTGGCACATGCGGAAACCAGGGCTTTTCCATAATATATTTACATCTTTCACAATTTTTGTTACACTTTCTTGGATAATAATAGCACAATTTGCTGTCAGGTGAATAGTACTCATGTTCAACATTTTAGTTCCTACTCAGAAACCTGCTACAAGTTTAAGATCATAAATTCAGTGAGGGCATTAAAACCCCCACCATCTGTTAGAACAAAATGGATGTTACTGTTTTTGTTAGTTTCTCACATACAAATTTGAACCCGTCACACCCCAGAAGTGTCATTCTTATGGTGGGGTGTAACCAATCAGGTTCTTAGAGGAAGCATTACAGCATGTGACTCTGATAAACAAGTCTTCCCGGAACTTTATGAACAGTGTCAGTATTCTCATGCAATCAGTTATAAAACACTGCACCTTTTCTTTGTTCTAGTGGGGTGTAACTGCTCAACTTGCAAGGGAAAGCATCACATGTAACCCCACACCCCCCCCGTCCCCAACCCCACCCCCTCCCCCAGTTGTCTTGGTATGACAGATCATAGAAAGGAAGGTTAATATGAAGATGCCCTCATTCCATTGAAATCTGATTATTACATTCTTAAATCCATTAACTTCATTTTAAAGGTCTGCTTTTAAACGCTGAAGTAGAATTAATACTGGCGGTATGATTATGAAATATGTAGATTAAATAGTTTGAGTTGTAAAACCTGGTAGTACATTGTCCTCAATAAAATGAGTAATGCCCTTGATAAAAAAATATCAATTATTGTAAATAATATTGCAAGTTTCAATCTGCAATATTTAGTTATGATATAGAGTCTATACAAGACTGTCTCAATATTGGTAAAGTCAGACATAATGACTGTGAAGACTCCCCACTCCCCCCCCCCCCCAAAAAAAGAAGTAACAAATTTCATTATTTTAATCCTTAGACAATTTAACATTTCTGACGCAAACCTAGAACCCATTAATGTTCACTATACTTCAATTTTGACAATACAGACTGAATTAGCATCATCATTATTTGATGAGTCTTTTATCACTTTTTCATCCTAAATAATTATTCCTTTTTAGACAGATCCATGAAATTTTTAATTAATCCAAATGTCACAATGACTCATCATAAAGTCAAATGCTGAAAATTGTGGTTTAAAAATACAAGTAGAATTCACAGGCTTAAGTGATTCCTTGCCACATTAGAATATTCAATAGTAACAATGCACACATAATATTTCAAGTAATGACCAGTTGATGTTAACTGGAAGAGTAATCAGCAAGTCTCTTCAGTATATAAAGTTTATGACTTATGTTACGAATTAGCACAATTTCATAATTTACAGACTATGACCTCCATAGAAAAGAAAAAGAACGAGCCTCTTTTATTCATAAAGGTGGATTCACAATCGACAAATTAATGAAGTTCATCCAAGCTATACTTTTGCTGTAATCATGAGCTCTGTTGCCCTAATGATCTTCAACCTTAACAAAATAACACAAACATTCCTGTACTTAGTTAGATCTTACATAACTAAATATGAAGTTCATAAAAAGCCGTACTTTCCCAGTTAAGTTTAAAGTCTATCAGACTTTTGACAATTGTCAATCGTAAATGGCCTTTAACCTCTGCTAATTTGAATAGCATTTTTTATACTTATGAAGGTGGATCAACTTGCCAAGCATGGTGTTTGTACTATATGCTTCACTTCTGCAGTTGTGTTTACAAGGTTTTCAGGCTGTTTTTAGAGACAAATGAAAGTCAACCTTAACAGAAAGATGTCAATGCTCTTGAACTTAGTATGAATTTCACACATCTCGACGTTACATCTTGAGTTATGGTGTTAACAAGCCAATTGTTTCATACACAGACACACACAATTACTCTATCACTACAGAATACAGAACATTCCTTATTGTTATTCCTTATTGTTATTCCTATTGTTAAAAATAAACAATTTTGAAAAATACTTGCACAGACACTACGCTATGCTAAAAACCAACCTATTGTTATTCCTTACTGTTATTCCTTATTGTTATTCCTTATTGTTATTCCTATTGTTAAAAATAAACAATTTTCAAAAATACTTGCACAGACACTATGCTATGCTTAAAAACCAACCTACAACAGACACTTTTGACGACAATCATTTTCTTGCAACTTTTCTTCAAAAATGCACACAAAAAATAAGGAATGTAAAACAAACATTTTTTTTCAAAAGAAATAAAACTTGGAAAGACAAAGTACCTGACTAAACAACTCAAAATTTGACTGACATATGAAAATTATGATTTCATGTCAGTACATATGACTTCAGTGGACGACAAAAAATGCAAATAAAACATAAATACACATAATGGAAGTAATTTGGATAGCACTGTCTACTCACTGGGAAGCCCTTGAAGAAATCTGCTTCAGAGAAAATCTATAAACATGATTTCAAGTTTCACAAAATTGTCCCCTGTTAAATCTGACAACATGTCTGGATTATGACATGTTTAGAAATGTGTGGAATCATTAATTTGTTCCAAAATGAACGTCACTTGATGAAAATGAGAATCTAATTTTTTTTTATTCCTTGCCAAATTTTGTTTGAGAACATTTTAATGTATGATTTTGTATGTATGACCACAAGATCATTGCACTTCATATTAACGATAGATTCACCAGGTATGAAATGGATTCAAGTTTTACTTTTGTTGTTGTTCTCAGGTTTTCAGGCTGTCGACCTCAAATGACCTTTAACCACATCAACATTAGTGCTCGATAGTGTGGACCCACATACCAAGTATATAGCTTGTTCATGCCTTAAATTACGTTATGAACCGTCACATACAAACACACACACACACACACTAGTAGCTGTATATAGCTTGTGAGCTACCTGTCAAAAGTCAAAATTACATGTAATACAAACAACACCCCATGCGACCTTTGACCGATTCCTAGTCAAGTTTAAATAAGAACAAAATGATATTATTAACATGTTCTGATGAGTAAACTATCTTCGTATCTCATTGGTGATCAAGCGAATTTCAAAGCAAATTCGATCATCCACTGTCACAGCTACTGTAGTACTTGATCCTTAATAAGTGGACTGTGGTATCCCTTTTATTTTTATTATTTTTGTCTTTAATTTCCCAGTCTGTTTGCTGTTCATGATTTGCTTATTTCATATTAAAATACTTATAGCAGAACCAGAAATAGCAGTTTAAGGATGACTTTTAAGCAGAAGATTAGTCTTTGATATTTCATAGTCCAAGCATTTTGCCCGAAACATTAAATTGTTCCAACTATTTCTTCTTTAATAGAAAAGAATATCTGTTCACTGGGAGATTCTGTATGTAAACACAATCTTGGCAAAGAAATGATTTAAACATCTGATAAGTCGATATTACATGGAATCAATAAAAATAAAATAGTAAAGAAAAAGAGCCCACAATACTGAAGACGTTACAATGAATTTACAATCCTTGAGTTGTGAGTCTTTGGACGAAATCTGATATCTATGGCAGTATTGAGACTAAGATGAAGGTGATAGGAAAATGTATTTATACAAGACAGTAACAATCTATACAACGACATTAAAAACAAACAGTAATGCATGAGCTGATTATGAAAAGATGATACCACAATATTTAGGTAGTTCTAAGCAAGGTAATGTACTAGTAGTACTAATAGCTCACCAGCTGAGAATGAACAGACACCAAAACCATGTAACACACGTACCACGTAACACAGGGTACGAAAAGACACGCCAACCTGTTGCTACACGGTATATAGCTTGTGTTCTATGAATGTCAAAATTACATGTGATACAAACACCCAATGAGACCTCTGACCTATTCCTGTTCAATGTTAAATAAGTAAAAAATTATATTATTAACATTATCTGATGATAAAACTATCTTCCTATCTCATTTGGTGATCAAGCGAATTTCAGGGCAGACTCAATTCATCCACGGTCACAGCTTTAGTATTACTTGTACCTTAATCATGTGGACTGTGGTACCTCTACATGGTGAGGCAACATATATATATATATACTGTTAGAACTAAGCATTACGTAGATGGAACTAGACAGTAGAAACTGGTGGTATGAAATTCACAAAAGAGCCGTTGAAAAATACTATGGTACAAAACCCTCCCACCGATATTACAAAAGGTTGAAATCTCTAGTGTACTGTATATTGTTTGACTGCAGGAAATGTCAAAAAGCGAGTGAAAGATGCACACACAGACATAAAAGAAAACCAAAAATGGCTTGATTTTGACATGACATGAAAAAATAGCTCTATACACAACTGTGAGAAAAATCACTAAATTTTGTTGGGGGCAAAATTAATTGGGCAGATAAATTCCAGAGTATAAAACAAATGAAAGTTAACACAACACTGCATGCGTATGCATGCAGGTGGGCACAGCCATTTTACTGACAACACATGCAATGATATATATTTATGAAACTAGAGCAGCTCTGACACAAAATCTCAATACTACCGTTTAATGCTGTTCGTGTACTTGGATGCACCCTCCCCCCC
>KN885423.1:0-29177 GCA_000934455.1 Apostichopus parvimensis | reverse complement strand
ATGGCAGTATTGAGACTAAGATGAAGGTGATAGCAAAATGTATTTATACAAGACAGTAACAATCTATACAACGACATTAAAAACAAACAGTAATGAATGAGCTGATTATGAAAAGATGATACCACAATATTTAGGTAGTTCTAAGCAAGGTTATGTACTAGTAGTACTAATAGCTCACAAGCTGAGAATGAACAGACACCAAAACCATGTAACACACCGTACCACGTAACACACGTACCACGTAACACAGGGTACGAAAAGCCACCACAACCTGTTTGCTACACGGTATAAAGCTTGTGTGCTATGTAAGTCACAATTACATGTGATACAAACACCCAATGAGACCTCTGACTGATTCCTGTTCAAGGTTAAATAGGAACAAAATTATATTATTAACATGTTCTGATGAGTAAACTATCTTCCTATCTCATTGGTGATCAAGCGAATTTCAAAGCAAACTTGATTTATCCACTGTCACAGCTTCTCCAGTACTTGTACCTTAATAGTCATGTGGATTGTGGTATCTCTACATGGTGAGGCAACATATATATGTATATATACACTGTTAGAACTAAGCATTATGTAGATGGAACTAAACAGTAGAAACTGGTGGTATGAAATTCACGAAAGAGCCGTTGAAAAATACTTTGGTACAAAACCCTCCCACTGATATTACAAAAGGTTGATATCTCTAGTGTATATTGTATAACTGCAGGAAATGTCAAAAAGCGAGTGAAAGACACACACACATAAAAGAAAACCAAAAATGATGTGATTTTGACATGACATGAAAAAATAGCTCTATATACAACTGTGAGAAAAATCACTAACTATTTTTGGGCAAAATTAATTGGGCAGATAAATTCTATAGTAAAAAACAAATGAAAGTCAACACCACACTGCATGCGTATGCATGCAGGTGGGTGGACCCATTTTACTGACAACACATGCAAAGATAAGTATTTGTGAAACTGGAGCAGCTCTGACACAAAATCTCAATACTACCGTTTAATGCTGTTCGTGTACTTGGATGCACCCTCCCTCCCCCCCTCCCCCAAAGTTGTCTGGTCCAGCAACTTAAGGTTGCATTCATTAACAGGAGAGGAATCTGTTGGTCAATTGCAGGTATCACTGTCACATTTGCCCAGCCTGTTACATAATTATTAAGGTAAGAGTATCGATAATAGTTTGTGATCGACTCTGAACTTGGTACCTGATACTATCGGCCGGGATAATCAACGCCGTTTACCTCTGTCACTCTCTATGCCAGGGGGCCTACCTCTGTCACTCTCTATGCCAGGGGGCCTACCTCTGTCACTCTCTATGCCAGGGGGCCTACCTCTGTCACTCTCTATGCCAGGGGGCCTACCTCTGTCACTCTCTATGCCAGGGGGCCTACCTCTGTCACTCGCTATGCTAGAGGGCCTTTAAAAGGTTATAAACCTGTGCGATATGGCATGTTAGACATTGCTTTAGATGAGAGAATTATGTCTCACGGACCACAAGATAAGGCAAACATGCCCAGCAAGGCAACCTGCTGAAAAAGACAGGACTCCCAAGCTACACACAAACTGCAACATAAGATGTTGACTTAACATTTACTGAAGACTGAGTAGTAAACAAAGTACCCCACCATTTTATGAGTTAAACCTGACTCTCCCGTATTAGGAACTTGCTAGATGTCACATCTTTACTAGGAAAATTGCCACGCATATAAATAAACTCTTTAAATAAATTACACGATTTTAGTATTCTAACATACTTGCTGTCTTACTACTGAGCTGCTTGCAGACTTTTATTTTGCCGTTCGTGGCTTTAATTTATACCGTCAGCTGATGGATTCGGATTAGACGGTCGCCCTGGACGATACCTCCTGGGTTTGAATATGGCTAAATAGGACTGCAATCAAAAAAAGAAGAAAACAAATTTTGTATCAAAATATACAATCAAATTACAATTTAAATAGCAAAATAAACCCCCATATACTTCAATTCCTTTTTGAAAAAAAAGGGCCTAAAAAGTGCTGTTTCTTGAAAAATAAACTGGACTTCCCATTTGTGTTAATGGAAAGTTACCCTTTTCCATTTTTGTAATTAAAAGTGCCTTTTGTTGGGAAATTAAGAGAGATGGAATTAAAAAGTGCCCTTTATTGTTAGGAATATATAGTTAAAAAAAGTGTCATTGCAAAGGTTTTGAAGAAAAAACAATTTATATACAATGGAATTGAAGGTACAGAGATCACAGAGGAACCGTTCTGTCTGAAATGTTTTCAGGTGAACTTGTGGTTAGGCTTCCTCAAACCAAGATCAAATTTTTTCCACCCTATATGAAACCCTCTTCCACTACCGCTGATGTTAAGGTACATATTAGTTATAGTTATATATAAGTTAGTTTCACAGCATGTGTTTAGCATCTTTCAATCCACTGTACTATAGTTTACAGATTACTATAGAACCAAATGAATCAATACTTGACAATTTTGTAAAAGTAGGAAAAACTCTCATGAAACCAGTCTATGGTGTCCTTTTAACTTTATTATGCCAGCAAAAATTGAACAGTTTCCTTCCTCTTTCACGAAAAAGTAGAGTATTGTATTTTATCACCAATGTAACTGATACCTACTGATACCCTCAATACACGCTGGTATGCTTGACAATAGAAACATACACGCATTGCAACCTAATTTATAGAGAAACTTGAACCGATGATATATCCATAGTGAGTGAGAGTATTAACGTAGGTGTAAAAGAGATAAGAAAAAGAGATAAAAAAATGAGGAGAGATGGTACATGAGGTCCATATGGAAGAGACAGTCAATTCAGACAGTTTCAGGATGACATGGGATATATAAGCTTGGTAATATATGTGCTGTGCACAGATGGAAGTCACTATGCAGTCACAGTATAGCACAGTGAATGTTAACATGGTAATGTACATGTGTATTATCCACACCCTGTATATATGTTTTTGCAGTTTTCTGATGATCGCTCAACGCGTGAAACTCTGAGTAACAACTACTAGTGTTCCACTAGTCTCAACCTATATCCCCCTCTGTCCACTGGACATAGAGCATTCTGCGCCAACATGGACGCAAACCAACCAACTTCTATATATATATTGTCTGATGATCCCTCAATGCGTGGAACTCTGAGTAACAACTACTAGTGTTACACTAGTCTCAACCATATATATTATATATGGTATGTTAATACTGCATTTGGTTGATGCTCTTCAGGAAATTCATTCATTTTAATAAACGCAATACATTTTATAACTCAATTTGAGATTTATGAGTACCATTAAGGTTCCTAGTTCTCTTGTCTATGTACACTAGCCTCATTAATTATAAATACTGTGTTCTTATGTCAAATGAAAATTTATGTGTAATTAAGTACTTGATAACAGTACAGACTCCCATTTCATTACACACTCAGTGTAATAGTACTGTCAATGAAGTTTTTGTACAGTAAAGTAATTCAGTGCACGTGAACTGCATCACCAACTTATGTGCTTTTCTACCAGAAATTGCAAGTTAGGAAAAAACACATGTTAGGTGTAAAAAGTACAAAAACAATTAAAATAGATGAAAACCAGATATTAATGAAGTAGTCCATATTTTAAATTGATATATCGCGTTAAACTGTAGTTACTGTATGCTCTCAAACTGTATAAATATTTGCTAGATCCATAGTTATGTTTTCAAATTATAAATATTGCAAGATCAGCTGTCATAAAAGACAGACAGACAGAAACACAGACAAAAAGCAAATAATGTTAACAGACAAATTAAATGATGTCAACTACTCAGCAAAACAAACTGTGTTTACAATAGAAAATCACTGGAAACGCCCCGTAAGTCAAGTCCTAAAAGTACCCAAAATGTATTTTTTACAAACAACAAAGAAGGACTGTCAATTGAAAATATTTCTGTTTCTCATCTTGTTTTTTAATTCTCAAGTTTATGAACGCCCCCCCCCCCCACCCTCCTCATCTTCTGTGAAACAAAGGTGTGTACTCTTTATCTCACACAGTCACTCTCTTCTCTGTTTACAAGGAAAGAGTCCTATTGTTTAGTATTTTTACTCCTAGGCCTGTAGGGATTCTGTTCAGTGCAGCCTAGAGTCTCTCCCCTTAGGAGTAGCTTCCTACCTGGTGCCTCAAATCCTGTACCCATTGAGTCAGCATACACCCATCGCATTCTGTGGCCTAAATCTTACAATGTCCTTAAGACTTTCTGTGTTTCCTAAGAGTTATTTTGACTTTCTTTCTTGGCACTGCCATTGTTGTTTTGATGGTTATAATGTACTTACTGAGTTGACGGTTATTCAATTTTGTAAGTGAAATACGACCAGGTGTTTATTTTGCTAACCTTGAAGCTACCACACTGTTTCACTTTCTTCCTCTTCTTCTTCTTCCTCAGAGATTCTTTCCCCTCTGCTATCGTCTGAATCATCATCTGGCATGCCCGCCTCTCCATTCTCCACCAGGGGAAGAGTCAAGTAGCGTCTGTTATGGTTATGGCCACGTCTACCTAGCCTGTCCTTGATTCTCCGTGAACGGACTGGAATTTTGCCCAGTTTTGCCTTCAGTAGCGCTGTGGTATACCAAATACAATTAAGACATCACTATGAGACTTGACAATTTACAAGAAATGAAAAGCAGATTATCAAAAGCAACGCAAAATGAAAAAAAATTTTTTTTTAAAGTTTTATGTCAGACAATGTTAATTTGAATGAAAACCAAACACATAGCCCTCGTCTTCGAGTGTTTACTAACAAATATTCATTCCAGTATTGAATCGGATTTGTCGAAAGTCTGTGATAATTTAACATTTATGAAAACATTGGTCCAGGTTTAACATTTTACAGAGCAAAATTGATTTTCAAAGTGAATTACATTGTTAAACCTTGAAAACAAAGGTAAATCCCATTCTCCAACAATATCTTTTATCTCTAGCTTGGTTTACCCATTCCCTGCCTTCGGTTCCCCCCTTCCCCCGCCCCCCTTATTTACCTTTGATGTCTGTCTTCCTCCTTGATGAAGATCTCTCTCGATCTATAAAGTCAGGATAGAGCATGGTATTCCTCTTCTTCCACAGACCGGTATACAACACAGCAGATGTAAGGACTGTCAGTAGGAAGCCGAGACTGCCAAATGCCATGTACGCATCCCCATCTAACTCATAGGGTAGCCTGGATCCTGAGTTGCCCCCCTCGCATCCCCCTTCTGTGATGCATTCTGCTTTTCCAGTCTTGTTATTCTCCTTCGGTGATTCGCTCGAGACGTGGCTCGGTTCCGACGAGTTTACTTCAGAGTCCCTCCTGAAGATCCTTCTTCGGCGACCCCTTCTTGCCCCAAATTTATCTTGAGCTGAGAGTATTTCAGTGTTGATTGTGTTATGATAATTCATTCCCCGTTGTAACTTTGAGCTGTCTTTTGAAACCGTTTCCGATTCTGTGAGAGTTGCTTCTACTCTATCGTTATGCATCTCGTCTCTTTCGTGACTGCTGAGCTGAATAGACTTTGGCCTGAATTTCCCCCCGTTAACCCCCTCCTCGAATGTAAGGGTGGACTTTAACCCAAACTGATCACACTTTCCGAATAGGCATCGACCGGCGTGGTCATATTTCCCAAATTTTAAAATCCGGCTCCGTTTATCCAGAGATCTCGGTCTGTCTGCAGTATACTGCAGTGATACTTTCTGTTTGATGATATTACAAGGCTTTGGCAACACTGTATGGCTGCCCTGGAATAGGAAAAAAGATAGATAATTCAGGCAGGTAGAAAAAACAAACAACATTTTTATAAAACATTGAATGCAAATCATACATAGGTCTACTGATGAGAGATGCTTGAATACCTCAGGACAGTCTCAAAGGTTCCTGAATTTAACTCTGCATTACTGTGTATAAGTGCAGCTACTGAAATTACTGTGGTAATAAGCTTATTGGTCTATCAGTATAATAACATTTGAAGACGTATCAACAGAGATTTTCTAGTTGGTTTTAGTAACTTTTCTTGATGCTAATGTTTAAAACCAAATCCCATAACAGGGTTCATGTTTATATTTGAACGTTTTTTTTTTCTTGCCATAACTAGATTGAGTTTGATAACTTTAAATTATAACACAGTTTATGGGTATTCTTAAGTGCAATGGGTACTTACAGTGAATGAGAATATACAACCAAATAAATAATAGCTCCACATTATTTGGCTGTAGTTATCAATATGCCATGAAAAAGGTGAAAACCAGCTGCTGTATGGAAAAATTCTGTCTCGCTAAGTTTCATCCTTATTACTCGGTCCGCATTTTAATTCTTTACTTATTCCATGATTACACGGCCTCCTTTTGCCTTTTAGGTTGACCGCGACCGCCTTGTACTTCTTTACGTAATCCCTTATTTACAAACACCTATGCCTTTTGTTAAACTTGCAGCTTAACTTCCCTGACATAAACTCAGTCTAACTATCCTTCTCGACTTTCTTTGATACTTTCCCATGTTATTTTCATCATCCTAGATTTGGTATCCTAATATTAAAGGAAAACCAAGTGTACATTAATGTGAAAAAAAGAGAAATTTTCAGCAAAAAGTAATCAGCCGAAAGTACCGTGTGCAGAGAATTACTGAAACCGCCTAGCCTAGATGTGTAGTAGTAGACTATTTCTTGCTTCCCTGTGCAATCTCCATAGAGGGCATGTATAGGTGGGTGGGTAGGCCTACCGTTATTCTCCGCACACGTTACTTTCTGCTGAAACAAAACGGTGTTTTCCGCACACAAATTTGTCAGCGGAAAACAAGGTTTTTTTCAGCGGAAAGTACCGTTTTTTTTTGGGAGCAGAATGATATACTGAAATGATTAGTCACATGGAAGGATTTAGGAGGATGGAGAAATTAAAATTTGACTGTAGCAGGATCAAATGTAGCTCTGAGACTAGATTATTATTAGGGTAGCCTAGGTTGTAGCTTAGGCTGTAAGCATTACTGTAGCTTAGGCTGTAAGCACAAGTTTAATTTTAGTTAAACAGCGCCACCTTTTTTGTTGTGGTTTTCGATATGGCGTGAAGGTGTAAAAAGTTGAGCTGCCGTGACAATTTGGTCTTGCTAAGTTTCATCCTTAAGGGGCAGGCAGGGGGGGGTGGGGTGTATTTTGTGATATTTTCACATTAACAATAACAGAGTACAGAGTGAGAATATATAGGGCTGTATAATATTATGCCTCATACTTCTTTAAGTAATCCCTAATTACAAACACCCCAAGCCTCCTGTAAATTGTAAGCAGCTTAACTGTTCTAACATGAACTCGGTCTAACCATCCTTATCAACGTTCTCTGATATTTTCTCATGTTATTTTCATCATCCTGAATTTGGTATCCTAAAATTGAGGAAAAATATAGTGTACAGGTAAGTGGTAAAAAAAGTTGTTTTCCGCATAAGAATTTTTTCAGCGGAAAATAATGTGCGGAAAGTAAAGTGTGCAGAGAACAACTGAAACCTAGTTGGGTTCATTCAATCACCGAAAGTCTGTGGTGTAACTTTGGCCATTACATAGCTGTAGGATGTATACAACAGGCAGAAAGACTGTAGGCACTATGGACATGTTATGTTAACAAACCTTTGACTAGCCTTTCTGTTTCTATACTATAGCCGATCTAAGGCCTAATATAAGTGCTAACCTAGGCATTTACTAACGCCTAACGTTACGGCTCGCATAGGCTTAACATTCATTCACGGTTGGATTATGAAAACCTGTCAGTTCAGTTCACCAGCTCATTTGAGATAACTTACATGCAGGTCTCCCGCTAAACTCATATGAATGAGCAACGAGAGACTCAACTTAATGAGTTCCATCCCTTCGATCAAGATGAAAGATTGCCCATTGGAGTTACATAATAGTAAATACTATAGTCCCTTCTTCCACATAGGCCTAGTAACTTATAGATTTGCGTGAAGCGGCGATCGAGGGAGTACAATTCACAACACTGCATACAATCAGCAAAATTTACGAGTCAGCGACGTACAGCAAACTTCAGTGTGTAGCCCTACATTATATGGAACGCCAAAAGGACTACAGGTGGCGCTACTACTCTAAACAGGAGGTGCTTCTACCCTAAACAGGAGGTGCTACAGGCTACCCTAAACAGGGGGTGCTACTACTCTTATTAGGAGGTGCTGCTACTCTAAACAGGAGGTGCTACTACTCTAAACAGGAGATGCTACTACTCTAAACAGGAGGTGCTACTACTCTTAAGTGCCACCCTCTGAAAAAAATTAACTTTCCGTTGCTTGCAAGTGAAGTTTTCTTCTTGTCGCTACAAAATGCAGACAGTAATGAAACGTGATACCTTGTTATCTTTAGCTGGACCTGAGATGTCCATCGATCTATCGTCTGTACACTGTGCTGTGGGTATTGACCGCAGCTGTATGTACTGACTGTACACTAGTGTCTAATTACCGACGGTAGCTGTGTGTGTATTTTCTGGGATCGATGGTGGTGTCTTACACTTCTATTACACCTCATTCGAAACTAGTTCAGATTACCGGCATGAGACGTTTCCTTTTGCGGGAGTCTTCACACCCTTTAAGTCATGTTACCGAAAGAAATATAGCTATGCGTGAATTTCGTCGAGATGGAAGAGTACAAGTACTTATGGCGGGAGAGCAGGGCGGGCGGCCGGTTGCAGAAATTTGTCTGCATAAAAAAAAACCGCATCGATCACTCTCCAAGGCTTAACAAACGTTGTAGAAAGCTCTATGTATGTATTTTAGATCCAGCTCCTGCAAGCACGAACTCGCGAAGAGGCCTCATTGGCTTATCAAAGTCGCAAAAACACCCATGTTTAAAAATTTGAAATGCTGAGCAAGTATAATATTACCTACTTTCAGACCTAAATAAAACCTGGTCAATTTATTTGAAATTATATACATAAATATTTTTTAACACTGTATTTAAGCTAGTGCACTGGCAAGAAGTTTCTTTGCAAAAACAGACTTCATCCGACCCTCAATATTTGAGAAAGCCCGTTGGTGAGATGTTGAATGAGGTACACTCTCGTCCGCCGGCTGGAGACGTTCATTGGCAATCCCGGGAGCATAAATCATTCGGAAAATTACATGCCTCGTAACTCATCGGAAAGAGGGTTGGGATAGGCCGTTGTTAGTCCACGATCATCACATTGTTAATCCGGTTGAATTAAACGGCGGTCGTTATGTTCATGTTCCAATGGGGATTTTATGGCAGATCAATCAACGGAATTTTTCAAGTGGGAAATATGGTCACCCTTTTATTTCGTCTCCTCACATGACAGTGAATTTTCTTTCAAAATGTAAACATCATTGAACACCTACGAAAAAAAAACCAAGCAAAGTACTACGAAGGCCACTGTCACGCCGCGAAATAACTTTTCAGATGGTATTTATAAAGCTTTTACTTTTCAAGATTGAACGTACTTTTATAAAGTCAATTGACAGTTTAATTTGTGTAGGTGAAGCCTGTTTTTGGTGCCAAACCAACATATTTTAAGTTTGCCAAAAAAATTACAACACAAGTATTCAGTTAGGCAACCCAGTACAGAAGTCGATTGTTGTATTGTTACTGCTGTTGCCTGCGGTTGCCGCGTAGGCAGGAGTAGGCCTAACTAGGCTATAGAATACAGTGCCACTTAGGAGTCCTACCCTAGCATACCTAGCAATACCAATGCACGAATGCCCAGTCCATAATGGCAGATCAAAATATTCTTATGTGGATGCGCAGGTGGTCGGATGTGGGGTGAGGAAAAGTGATTGCCACGAACTAAGGGTTTGATAGCTCCATCGGGAGAGCACAGGACTTATGTAATCCTGTTCTAGCCAAAATTTCTTTTCGCTTTCAAAATGCACTAGCTGAAAGTTGTCGGACAACTCAATTATAAATCCTTCAGACTAATTGAATATTAAAAGAAGTCTTTTGTCCAACGAACCAAGAATCGATTTGTTCAAAGCAAAAAAAGATCAGTTCCACATAAGCCATGTTGTAGTAAGCCAATGATAAATGTATGTAGTAAAAGTAGTGCTATATTAATCCTATTTTTATGTGATACAAGTATTTTGAGGCAAAATTTTTGCCTTGGTGTTTGATGAAAGTTCATTTTCTATTTTGATTATTTAATCTTGTAACATGGCAGGTCAATAGCTTCAGTTTTTTTTAGTATCAAATGAAGATGCAAAAATTTTCTGTAGTAATTGATTTATGTGTGTGATTTATAATAGGACACTTTGCAGAATCTATGCAAAATTTAGTGGAACTATTTATGTTCACTGAATATAACATTCAT
The DNA here is from genome assembly GCA_000934455.1 of Apostichopus parvimensis. Taxonomy (NCBI): domain Eukaryota; kingdom Metazoa; phylum Echinodermata; class Holothuroidea; order Aspidochirotida; family Stichopodidae; genus Apostichopus; species Apostichopus parvimensis. The sequence goes on along the minus strand of KN885423.1, from coordinate 18,865 downwards.
GTGGCGAAAATTGGTATCATATTTTGTTCAATTTTTTCAAAAATTTATATATTTTGAGTACTTAATAGGGTCAGGTAAAATGCCAGAAATTCATAACCTTATGCAAAACAGCAGAGCTCTCCAAGTTGGAAGAGTCGTTAAAAATGTTACTACATGTACATAACAAAATTGCTTTCATTGTGTCTCATTCACAGAAACTCTTGGATAAACATCAACAGAGTTGTCCATAGACGATGTGATTGTCCACAGACAAGTGAAACTAAGTATATTTAGCCTCAATAAAAGGGAAGCATAAATTATCAAAATGACTACTACAGATGAACACAGCCCTCTTGTGGTTTACTCCCTTTCGACGACCAATGGAGGAACGTTCTCTAATCGTGAGATTTCCAAGAGCCGGCGAAGAATGTCATGTTTTTGTATCTTGGTCGTGGTCGCACTGGAACGACTAGCGTTCTACGGAATAACGTGCAACTTGGTCATGTTTCTCAACGCCGACCCTTACACGTGGCAAGCGCTTACTGGAGCTGCCATTACCATCTTTGTGTTTTTTTCGCTCTCTTTTCTATCCTCCCTCGTCTTTGGCGTGCTGGCTGACTCTCTCTTTGGGAGATACTCCACGCTGGTTCTCAGTCTGGTGCTGTTCATCTGCGGCAGTATCTTGATGTGCTTGTTAGGCTGGCTGACGACACACAACCAAGAATACGTTAAATTTTGTACCACTGGGGCAAACCAAAGCTCCACGGTAGACGAAGGCGACGTGCCTAATACGCAGTGTACATCCATAGTGTTTGTGGCTTTATTCCTGATAGCCTTGGGAGCCGGATCCATCCGGTCGAATCTGTCACCGTTTGGTGCAGAGCAGGTACAATAATTTTATACACAGTATAGCTAATTTGAGTCTATTTTACTTTATCGTTAAATACTTACATTGAGCACAGTATGTATCTCCAGAACAGGTACAATGTTATACACAGTATAGCTAATTTGAGTCTATGTTACTTTATCGTTAAATACTTACGTCGGGCACAGTATGTATCTCCAGAACAGGTACAATATTACACACAGTGTAGCTAATTTGAGTCTATTTTACTTTATCGTTAAATACTTGCATCGAGCACAGTATGTATCTCCAAGACAGGTACAATATTACACACAGTGTAGCTAATTTGAGTCTATGTTACTTTATCGTTTAATATTTACATCGGGCACAGTATGTTTCTCCAGGACAGGTACAGCATTACACACAGTATAGCTAATTTGAGTCTATTTTACTTTATCGTTAAATACTTACATCGAGCACAGTATGTATCTCCAAGACAGGTACAGTATTACACACAGTATAGCTAAGTTGAGTCTATGTTACTTTATCGTTAAATACTTACATCCATCAGTGTTTGTTTCTGTTTATTCCGATGCTGAAATCATCCTTGTTCTTTTTTATATAGTTTTGTATTATATGTAGCATGGAATAATTTGTGGTTCAAATTTTGTGTAGCATGTATGAAGACACTTGAATTTTGCCTCTTATAAAATACAGTTATGGTTCCTGTGTAGAAACCTGCTTCTATACATCTTTTTACTTGTCTGGTAAATGGATCGTTTTGCATAGCTTTTTTGCAATGCCATAGTGGATAAATTATTTCCCTTGTAAGGTCGTGTGGTACAGAAATATTGCTTCTATATGGAATTAAACGTTTAAAATTTAAAGCTGTCAAGTTCCATATTAGTTTAGATTATCATTGTTATTTCTCACTGCAGTTAATTATTTTCTTCCATTTTAGTTCAGGCTGAAGAAAATCCAGTAAGGGTTCAGCATCTGTTGATTTTTGTGAGGGAGGGGGGAATCAGTTCCATTCCTTGGAAATGTATGGACCACCTTCCCCAAAAGCGTTGAAAAATGAAACTTTTTTGTAACATGTGAGGAAAAGCATAAATGGACCTTAGCTTCCCTTGTATCAAACTTCATCTCTACATGACATAAAGGTTTCTCAGATACCCTCTCCCCCACCCTCCCCCCAGCTGTGTTCAATTTCCTCTACACTTTTCTAAAGTGTATAGAGTAATGTATCAATAATTTCATAAATTCCAGAAAAGCTTTGAAACAATAGTTTTGACTTTTCATACAGAGAATACTTTCATCTTGTGGGGGCGAAACCCATGGGTGCAACCACTTCTTTTGTAATGTTGTGGGGGGGGGTGGCAAAGATGTTATTTTGTCCAGGGGTGGGATCTCAGGGGAGAGGGCTATGAGATATTTTGGTAAGATTACGGGTGCCTTATGCAAAATGGGACTATACGTTAAAACTCTTGAAAACCATGTTGAAGAATTTTCGGCTGTTAGGTTATACTGCACAAAACTGTTTTGTATATATATACAGTATGTACTATAACACTAGGATTGTCTTCTATGATATTCTGTCTGCCAGTGGGGTGGTTGAGCCCCCTGATTTTATTCTGTGGGGGTGGGAAAGGGGCGTGGTGGGTATGGGTGTGCCCCTGATGAAACCATTATTCCATTAATTGCTTTAATATGTATACTGTGGTCTTATCAGATCACATCACATCATACAAAAATTGAAAAATCGTCTTTGACGTTTACTTTTCTTTTTCTCCTCCCTCGTAGGTGAAAGATGGAGGTCCCGATGTCATGCATACGTTCTTCAACTGGTTCTACTGGGCCATCAATGTGGGTTCTCTCATCTCATATTTTCTGGTGGCGTACATACAGCAGAACATCAATTTCTTCTACGGTTTTGTCATACCAGCCGCATCTCTCGTCGTTTGCATGCTGGTCTTCTTATTCGGTAGAATCTGGTTCATCACCAGGAAGCCGACCGGCAGTGTCTTATGGAACACTGCGAGGATAATCTGGCAAGCATTCAAGAGAAGATCGGTCAGGTCTCGATCGTACCAGAGATACAGGTAAGCGTGGGCGTGTTGGGGCGTGGTGGCCAATTGGCTAAGGCGTCGGACTCGTGATCCAAGGATTCCTGGTTCGATTCCTGCCTAGTTCATTACGTTATGTTCTTGGGCAAGATGCTTTATCTCACTTGCCTCTCTCCACCCAGGGGTTAAATGGGTACCTGTGAGGTAACTTGTCATTGGGCGCAGTATAAAACTGCTGCCGACTGGAGGGATTGTCTCTGGGACAGGTTATCATTGACCAGGGGTAATATAACGTCTGTAAAGCGCTTTGAGACCTATCGCCGGTATAAAGCGCTATATAAAAAAAAAGCAAAAGCAAGCGAATAAAATAACTGTCACAAACGATCACCACGGAGTGTCACATAATGGCTTCAAATTACGGTAGCTACTGTATAGCGTATGGTCTTGATCGTCCCAAAGATTGATGGTTATATAAAGATTAAATGTAAGAAATAAAATGTTGGAACACTGACAGGAACCTTTAGATATTGGTAGTGTCGGATCAAAAGAGGGAAGGGAGGAGGGGAGAGGGTTGGTAGGTCAAATTCTAAGATCACCCCTAACTGATTTAAGTAGGAGCAGGAACCTTTGTGGAGGGCAGATCCAGTATGTTATAAAAGGATGTCCTGTGGCCTTTGGCTCATTGATGCCGACTACCATGTAATGGATCTGGGGGTCCTCCACCAGGAAATGTTTTTTAAAAAAGTTTAAAAGTCAAATTGTGAATTGTGAGGTATATTTGGACTTATAAAATAGGTCTGAATGTTAGTAATGATCTAATACTTTACTGCATCAATGTAGAGAAAGTTTTTCATCCCATGAAGTGGAGTGAGGGGGGAGATACATGGCTTCTTCAGACCTCCCCACTCCCCCCCCCATTGGGCACACCAGTACATATGATATAGGGGAGTCCAGAAAGGAGTCACTCAATTTTAAGCGACCAATAGAACTTTGACAACTGGTTTTTTCCTCGTACAGTGATTTCAAGAAAATCATTGGCAAATGACTCCACCTAAACCTATAAATATTGACCTGAGATGAAGTGACTTTTTTCCTTTTGGAAAAAAAGTTTCAGTTTCCGAGATTTGCAGGACCTTTAAAGGTCTGTCTGTCTGAAAATTTTACAGAGCTTTTAATCAGGCTTGAAAAGTGCACACAAGCACTCTAGTACATATTAATGATTTACTTAAAATGGTGTCCTCTTTGCCATGTTTAGAGAGTCATTAGGACCTGATATTTTCGAGGTAGATGTTGACACTGAAACCGAGCCATTGTTACGATTATGTTATTAGGTGCATCAGTAGTTTTAAGAGCCTTTAAAGATAACAGAGTAGAAAAACTAGATGTGCAGTCGTTGGATATTTCAAATGTTTGTTATGTTTTTTGCAGAAATACATCAAATAATAAAACCAATGTAACTTTTACTTTCATCACAGTCTGGGTTAAGATCAAATTAGGGTAATTATAAACCAAACTGAAATTTAATATTGTATCCGTACTATTTATGATACAATGTTTAATCTTGGAAAAGTGCATCATCCAGGACTTTTAGTTGCAATTTACTTTGAAAAGGCTATTCATTTGGTTGGTTTTAGTATGATTGAAAAGTAGTATTGCCCATTGTTTGTAACTTCTTAAGTACCATATTGTAGTGCTTCACTCCAAAATACTTTTGAAAAGAGACGGAGGGGTGGGGGGGGGGTGGGAGAAAGAAAGAAAAAGAAAGCAGTTTTCACTTTTGTTCACTTGTGTTTCCTTGTTTCCCAGCCTCAAGAATCACAGTATGATTCAGTCAACAATGATTGTAGTAGCATGCATTTATAAGCTGTCTTTCAAATTGTAGTTTTGCACAAAAGAAGGTGGGGAATACAGAAAAAACATTCATTGTGACATCACAGTGCATAAGTTTAGTTTTAAATTAGGCTCACCTATCAAAAAATGACTAGCTAAAAGCCAAATGAGTCACCAATGACTTTTTTCTTTTCATAAAATGTTAATTAATACATGACAGTCTGTAACATCTTTTTTAGGGGGAGGGGGGGAAGAGCGAAGAAATGTATGGCTATAGAACGGTTTCCAAATCAGTGACCTCTGGGTTACAATTTCAGCGTTCTACCAACTGAGCTATCTAGCCCTTAGTTGATAAAGATCTCTTTACGGCCATTTCTTAGCTAGGGGCGCCAGTCAGAAGCCACAGTACCTTGCATATCTTGTTTAACAGGGATCGTGGCCCAGTTTCATTCCATACAACCCAGAAAGTGGCAGAAATGGGAGTTTATCAGAAAGTTGGGCCTTTTAAATTATATTATTGTATTAAAGTAAAATGAACTATCCTTTTTGGTTAGGCTCACTTTATGACCTCTGAAGCCAAATGTGTCAGCGATGATGTTTGTTCTCTCTTGACTGCTCATTGTGTGACGTCACAGTCTGTCAATATAAATGTAATTAATGTTTTAGAATCTTGAGACAATGCGTTACTTCTGGAACAGACTTTAACAGTTATTAAGTAGTAGTCTTCACCCCTTGTATTCATACTGTAGGTGACCCCTACATTATTTCATCTTCTTCATATTGGCAACCCTCCAGAGTTGGAAGTTGTGGCCTGGGGAAGGGGTTTTGGGGGAGGAGGGTAATTTTATATGATTAAGGGTGCCCTGTTGCAATATCGGTTAATATTTTGCAGGATTTGACGTCATTTATGTAAAAGTTTCCTTAATATCTGCAACTTCTTCTTTTCTTCCAAAGTTCTTTTGGAGAATCTCAATTTTTGTTTTTGACATATCACATTTTTCATGACTGTCGCAATCGCATCTGTCCTATCCTAATTTGCATATAAGAATCGGGGTCGAATTAATATTATCAGGTACCGCTGAGGATGTCTGTCAGACATTATACCTTTTCTAGACAAGAACAATTTGAAAAGAGCAAGAGACATTTTTTGGTCGACCGGGATTTGAATGGGTGACATGGGGGATTTGGGAAGACGATAGGCATCTTTAGGTTTGTTTACACAACAGTGACAACATTACATTAAAGTGTTATTTTTTCCCCGTCAAATTTCCTGTGCCAAATGGATGAAGGTCGTTAACTTCAATTGCTGTAAGCTAAAGACTTGTTCTACAATTTTTTTTTACACTATCATTCCTATTCATTGAAAATGCATACTTGGCAGATTTTCTTGCCCTCTAATATCAAGGTACTGATACAGTACAGTAGATTACATTTCACTATGACTAAAGTAATATAGAGTGACGATTTATTCATCTGTGATTTCTCAAATGCCTACTGTTAAGTTTCGGTTTTACGATAATTACTTTACTTGGCAGAATTTCCTGCCCTCTAGATTACATTTCACTATGACTAAAGTAATAAAGAGTGACGATTTATTCCTCTGTGATTTCTCAAATGCTTACTGTTAAGTTTTGGTTTTACGATAATTACTTTGCGTAGTCGTGCAAAATTGTGTTTGTTTAAAGAAGTTGTTGATTAACTCGTGCCGTTTCTATGACACAAGTGATAGCAAAACTCTTTATAATCTGTTGTAGTAATTATATTTTTTCAAATCAATTCTTCCTCAAAGGGTAAAGTAAAATCCAGTGCATGTGGGTAAGATTAACTCAGAAAATAGAAATTTAGAAGAAGAGAAAAGAACAATGTCCATAAGCTATTAGTCCTGAGTAAAGTTATGTTTTCTTCAGTCTGTCTGTTTGTCTGTCTGTCTGTACACCTGTAAGTAGTCTTGTCTTGTGTGTCTTGTTTTTTCAGTAAGAAGATCCTGCTGGGGTTGAAATATCAGGTCCTCTGACTTTACACACATGTACAGTTCCTACACTATCATGATACTTTTGTTGTTGTAGATATTAGATAACAAGTTAATTAATAGTATTTTCCTCTGTCTTAATATGAACTGCCAAAGGAGACCTCTTTCTCCTATCCCTATCCCTCTCCCCCTCCACCCCCCCCCCCTCCTGGCCAGCACCTCAACTGCAATTTATCAAGGACGAGTAGGGAATAGAAAGAGGCAACAAAAGATATTTGTGCAGATTGAAAGAAAAACTTCTGTGTAGTAAAAGGTTATCACGTATCAAATATCAAATAGGGTCTCATCGTAATGATGAATAGAGAGTTAAGTCTTTGCAGTTAACATATTTTCATCTAACTTATTGTAAAGAATATTAAGGTTTATATAAAAATGTTCAAATTTTACTTCCGTATTTTTTTTTACTTATCTTTTCTTGGTAGTCCTAAATATATCTTTTTTTGAACGTTCTTCTTTTTGTTTTCAGCGGTGTTATGATGGGATTTGGACCGAAGCCAAGTTTTATGGACATGGCCAAACTTCGTTTTGGAGGGAGTTTCCATGACAACATGGTGGAAGATGTCAAAGCTTTGGGCAAAGTCATCGTAGTCTTCATAGTCCTAGTGCCTTACTGGATGGTCTATTATCAGGTATAAGAAGAAATCACATACTTTATCAAAAAATAAAAAGAAGAAAGATCATGAGGTATCAAAAAAGTTAACGTCTGGTGTAAAATGGTCCAAACAGGAAAGCCATATTCTAAAACGGAGTGACACATGCCGAGTACCGACACAGCTTCAGCTGTTTATCTCAATATGTATAGGCTAACTACGTAATGAGATATGCTTGAAATCAACTATGCTTTCTCTCCTTCTGCTGGCATACCTCGTGGACAATTCTTTGCAAATATCACCACTTCTTGCAATATGGGATTGTTATCAAAAGGTGCTTTTTTCTTTTCTTGTTTTTGTAGCCTAAAATCAGAGGCAAATTAGTATGCAGTTCTGTCCTTATTTTGGTGCATGCACACTGCATGTCTGATCTAAGGTTACATCTAAATGTCATTAACCACCTTACTGTTGTCTGCAGACCTACAATGCTCTCAAGTACAGCTAGTGAATTAGATTAGATTAGATTAGATCAACTTTATTAAACCAAGAGGGTAATTGCATGCTCGTATAAAACAGGATATGAGATACAAACATTAAAATATGAAAACCTAAAACGTACAGTATCAAACAATTGTAAGAATATGAAAACATAAGACATTTTAAAACAGGATATGAGATACAAACATTAATATATGAAAACCTAAAACGTACAGTATCAAACAATCGTAAGAATATGAAAACATAAGACATCTTAAAACAGGATATGAGATACAAACATTAAAATATGAAAACCTAAAACGTACAGTATCAAACAATTGTAAGAATATGAGAACAAGAGACATTTTAAAACAGGATATGAGATACAAACATTAAAATATGAAAACCTAAAACGTACAATATCAAGCAATTGTAAGAATATGAAAACATTTAAGACATTTTGAAACATGCAGTAAAACAATATACAAAGCTCAGGACAATAGCAAGAGAGTACAGTCGGAACAGAAGAAACAGCCAGACGAGATCTAAAGTTGAAAGTCTTCATTATAAAGTTAAAGTTGAAGTTGAAGAGGAGGAGTAAACTAAGGATGCTGTTCATACAGAGTACGGTAGCATCAATTACCACGTTTAGAGCTGTAGGAGCCTAATGACACACTCTGATTGGACAGTTATGCAAATGTGTGATTTTCATACCGCTAGCCTGCAACTGACTGACAGATGCCTTTACCTGGCAGTAGAGCAATGATAAAAACCATGCGAGCTACAACAGGCTAGACTAGTTGGGATTGAACTCTTGAAAAGAAAATCATCCCTTGAAAGATGGCATCCCACACATGTATATGTTACAATAGTGAAGTCATTACATGTTTCAAATTTCTCCTGCCTGTGGGCAGAAAGTGCTCTTTTTAGTATTAATGTACTATGGACACCTAGTCACTGATATTCCCCACATTCAAGACTTTTGTTTTTTGTGTTTGTCTCATTCCAAATCAGTTGAAATGTTTCGAAAAGTTCTTTTCGTTTTCAAGATATACACATTTGAAGTTTTGATAAGTCTGGGAGACCCATTAAATATATGTGCAAACCATGATATGGAGTGTTGCAGTCATCAAAATATCTTAGTTAAGGCCTTAATGAGTCAACCCATAATTTCAAGCCCACATATATCAATTGAATAATGTGATGTTCTTCAAGATTTCAAAGAAGACAATCAAATATTTCCAAAAATTGCTTCGGGCCACAAACCTGTGTTCATTGTCCTTGAATCGATCGTTGTACAAACAAAGGAATAACATAATGAAAATAAGGGGGTCACTAACTTTACATCATCAATGTGCATCATTAGCTAACGTTAATTCATAACTAAAACTAGAATTAAGAAAAGACTTGTAAAATGGTCAAACTTTGATGAATTTTGATGGCAGTTGCAGCTATTTTCATGATTTGAAAAGCCTATTTTTGGAGTGATTAGGACAATGTTGTTCATAGGTGTCAGTAGACATTTAAAGGTCTGATCGGTGGCATTGACTTAAAAGGTAATTAAGGGCTTTCAGCTTGCCAAGTTTGTCTTTAAGTGATCCCGTAGTATTTGTAATCGCTTCTGCAACTTGTGAGTTTTTTATGAAAATATTTGTTGACAAACATGCCTAACATAACTTCCACCTACAATGACCTGCCTTTACTGATATTTTTAGTATCAATGTACAAGCACACCAGAAGTATAAATAAGAGTTTCACTCAACGAAATTTTATTTAATAGCAAGTAACCAATGATTTCTTCCAGATCCAAACATTTCCTCACCCAGGCAATTCTTTCTGCTGGTAATAATCAGCTACAGATAAAAAAATTCACATCAGCTATCTTCAAAATTTTAGACCATAGTCTTCCATTAAACGACAAAAAACTTCTTCAGGGCTCCAAGCTGATCGACTGCATCTTTTTGTGGGTTTCAGCATATGCATTACAGTCAAATATTATTAAGCTAATTAATGCCCGAAAAGCTGGAGTCATTGAGCTAAAGGCATATAACATGTGACTTAAACGGATGAAGTTCATTATAATACTAGGAATACAGAGATTAATGAAGAATATCTGGTAACGTGGAGTTTATCAGGCATCAGCGGAATATCCGTGATTTCTTTTCTACCTCGGGGACAAAAACTATTATCCTAACACACTGTAGCATATGCAAACTGGAGCCTATACCTCAATTTTTGCAAAGTTCTGTGATTTTTTTTAACCCCAGGCTCATCCCTGGTTTATGCCTTACAGTTTTGCCAATCATTAATCAAGCACTTTCTAATAACATTTCACAACAACATTTCATGTACCCTCATGAGAAAATGATCTTCTGCTCATATCAAACAAGTAATAAGTTTTACTTATTTTTTGCTGTCATTTTGAAGACAATTCAGTTAGTTTGCCCCATAAAGCTGTTATCATTCATAGCTGCCTTTGACTTTGTAGATATTAAAAGCTTTACGCATCTGATTGGATTTGAAGTGCAGCATCTCTCACCGTGCAGTATTCCTCATTAGAGACTGTTTGCTTGGTTTATGGTGTTTCATTAATCCCACAACAACAAATGTTTAGATTCTTTGAGAAAAAGTCTGCGCCTCAACATTTCAATATTCAAAATAAAGTTTAAAAATTGTTTCATTAGATCCTTCCACAAATGGCATATTCAAAGGGTCTTCTGTTGGTAAGTAGTCGATTGTTTAGCAAAATATATTTAAAAAAAATGAGTTTTACTGTATCTGGGTTTGGGGGAATCTGTTCACATTCATTGCTCTGAGAAATGTCTCTCTTTCAAAATTAATGCTTAAACCAGATGACAGAAACTTGATTTCTAGATGTGCCAGACTATGAATTCATTGAAATGAATCCATTGAAATGTGTTTGTATGTCAAATCCCTACTTTGCACTCAATAAGGAGGCTCCTGCCTGTTTCAGTTGGTCAACTACTATGCAACAATCATTTCCATTTGTTTACATTTCACTTCCTCTTTTGGTTGTTTCATTGTTTCCGTGCAACGAAACCTTTCCTTTTTAAGGGCTAGTTATTCAAGCATAACTTAACAATGGTGTTTGAAGAGATTAGCATTTTCGTGTTTGTGTGTCTCCTGTACAAAAAAATGGACTAATTATTGCAGGGAAAAGTTGATGGGAAGTCTCCTTGCTTGAAGGGGAATTTACTGTTCCTTTCTTCAAACAAAATTTATATTATTTAAGAATGATCTTCATTTGCAACTTTTAAATTGGTTGTTTACACTTTTCAAACTCGTTTCATATCTCCTCAGATTCACTTGAGTTATGCTACTGTGTTCACTATGTAGGTCTTCTCCCCCCTCCCCCGGCCCACCCTATGTCTCCCCCCCCCCAAAAAAAAGGAGCATAATAAGTAGATAGCTACCTTCAACAGTTTGAATGATAATAACAACTTCAGCACTAATTTTGCCAAAAAAATTATGATAATTTTAAGTACTTCTGAAAGTAATGATGTAAGGTTGATAGATGTTAAGTGCTATAAAGCTCAATAACATGTTAATGTTTGTATTATCTTGCCAAGTTTGTCTGAAAGTGATTCTGTAGTATTCATTATGGCTTCTGCAACTTATGTGCTGTGCATGAAAACGACGATGTCTTTATACAGACGCAGTGTAACTTTTCCCACCCATGCACTACGGAAATAAACTACAGTACGTCATCTTAACACAATACGTGACGTGTACAGTATGTGGGCTAGATAAGGCACACGTGAAGGCTGTGTATGACCCAACAGGTTCGCCATATTGAAAAGTAGTAAAACTCTCACTCTAAATGAAACATAAATGAAACTTACCTACAGTATACAGGCCACTGTGAGTATCTCTAATAAATAACCACCCAATTGGTGTCACTCCATTCTTATATAATAACGAGATTTTAGTAAAAACTTAATAATAGTTTCTCCTCTTACTACGGAGGTCTGCTCTAAACAAAGAAGCAGATGGACCACCCACGAAAACGTGGGCGCCCTATCAGAACAAGATTTTAGCGAAACCCTCAAGGGACGCCATAGGGCTCTTGATCTGGATAATGCACATATCTATCTTACCCAAGTTACCTGGTTACATATATATATATATCTATCTATATATATATATATATTTATATATAAATATATTGTAAGAGTAAGGCAAATATGTCACCAAAACAGAACTAGTATTCGTTCAATACAGGTGACAAACGCCTACAGTGGAATTACGACCTATCCTACTGGTTGGAACCCCTAGACAAATATATATGTATATTGATAAGATGTTTTGACAATATTTTCACTCCATTATATCATGAAGCTAAACCTGAGGAAAACATGATATTTTGGCATGTTTTTCCTGACTTTTTTGTCAGCATTTGTAATGTATATCTCTCAGAACTAAATCTCTGCACTCTGTTTAGTGGCGTGCACCCTATAGACTATATATCGTATTGCAACAGTGAATAAGAGAGTGCTTTTTACAGTTCTTTACTCTGTTTTCCTTCTTCCTTTTCTTTTTGCAACAGATGCAAACAACTTTTCTTGTGCAAGGTATGCATCTGAGGATAACGAAAGAGAACAAAACGTCACTCAACGATTCGACCAATTCCAAACTCAGTTGGTTTGGGGTAAGTCTAGGTTTTTTTGCACTAATTGCGGGGAGGTGTCACTGCCGACCCACTAATAGCGGGGAGATGTTCATCGGGTATTTGCTGATCCAACTCTTCATATTTCATCTTTCGGCAATTTTGTTTAATCTATTATAAATATACACACAGGGAGAAAAAAAAATGTAAAACACTTAGAAAAAATACCACTGACAGAATGTGTTATTGTAGTTATAAAATGACCTAATGAGTATTTTACAAAAAGTAAAAATCCTTGCAGAAAATTATTTTGATTGCTGGAATATTTCTGCTCCATGTCACGATAAACCATGGACGATCAGTCCATAACTGGAATGAAGATTGTGCATGTGACGTATTACCGCACCACACACTGTACATTTAGAAGTGCCTCTCTATGCACTGATTATGCACTGAGTAGAGGTACTTAATGCTTTCTAAAGCTTCTAAAGCTTTCTAAAGCTTCTAAAGCTAATGCTTCTAAAGCTTTAACACATAAACATACTCAAAATGCCATATTTGGCAATTATCATAACCTCTCAGGATTATATAGACGTTACCTCTTTTGATAGGATTTTCAATGTTTTCAAAGTTCCAAGTTTTCAAGCAAGTTGATACTGCAATATGCCCCAGGGTCGGCATTGTTTAGTGTCAGGTAGGAGGGTTTGCTATTACGTGAATGCAATCTATAGGTTAACAATCAGGTTGAGTAATCAGAACAAATAACAATCACAATAGCAATTAAGAATCAATTAACAATAACAATTAAAATAAAATAAACCTGTTAGCAAACTGCTTATCCACTAAAGAGCCTGTGTAAGAGAATGTGTAAAAGTAAGTTGGCGTTTCGATCCTAGCAGGATCTTCTTCAGAGGCTGAATTACAAGTTACAGTAACAGAAGGGACAAAAACATGCACAGAATACAGACAGGTTAATGTGCATGGTGAGCACAAAGAGAAAGATGTAAGAGGATTAGTAGACAAGGGATGGAGAGAAGAAAGAGACCAACAAGTGGAAGAGGAGAGGTTGGAGATAAACTGTAGAGGGACAAAGAGAGGATTAAGAGAAGAGGGTAGCGAATAAAGTCGAGATGGACAAAGACAGAAAGTTGTGGAGAGAAAGAGAAAAAGGGGGTGAAAGAGAGCTATGAGAAGAGGAGTGACAGGGGGGGAAGGGAGAGATGGAGAGGGGGGAAGCAAGGAAAGTTTGTCATGTCCTTCCAACAACAATAACAATTAACAATCAGAACAAATAGATTAATAACCAGCGTATTAGGCGATCTGAGGCAGTGCAGGCAGTAATCAGCAATGATGGACTATGATGCTACATTTCTGACCTTGAGCATTAATATTATTCAATGCTGTCTTTTTTTGCGGTCTTAATAACTCCCTAACGATGTAGTTTGATTCCCCTTTCAAATCCTGTGAAAGGAAGTGATTACATATACATGAAAAGGTTGTTAAGTTCCCATGTTTCACTAGGTTATTATCGAAACATAGTTCATCGTAGTCCGTGCAAAAACACTTCAAATTCTTGTTTCCTTTCCAGCTGTATGGAAAGGGGATTACCACACTATGTTGCTATTTTATGCAGAAGTTTATGATCTTGATATGTCATAGACCAAGAAAGGAAAAAAAAACAATTTGAGAGCTGGTAATGTTTCTATAACTGTTCCAGTTTCCAGGATATATATTCACCTCTTACAATATACCACTCAGTTTAGCCCTAAATGTTAATATTGTCCTTGTTTTATAAGTGGTAATAAGTCAACCAAACCATTTTTATCTCAATACATTACATGTATAGAGATATTGTAACAGTAAGTGGGACTCTCTCTTCTCTTAAAAAAGTTTCAGCGTCTTCATACAAAGTTCTTTTTCTCTGGAATTTCCAGAGCAATCATATATCATATAGGCCAACAAAAGTTACTATTTTTTATTCGAGAATTTTATCTCATTCTATGACTTTTTCACCGATTTATGTCCAAATCTCCTATGTGGGCACTTGGAATATAGTAACTTTTTGGACTTCTTAATTTAATTCAGTACTTTTCACGCCATTCCATTCATTGCCTTGATTAAATAAACTTTGATAAACCTTGAAAAAACACATTCCTGTTATATTCTTTTGTTCCAAATCGCACATTCATATTCACCAGTGTGAAGAAAAATTAACAAGAAGTTCCTACATAAGATGTACATTTCACGTATCCAAAAATACTTTTCAATTCATCACGAAGATAAGCTGATTGATGTCTAGGAACCTGATACATCATAGACTATATGACCAAAAAGTCCAACAGAGACTGACCCAAGATGAAGGATACCACATAAAAAAACAAGTTCTTAAATATTCTATGACATTACTAAACCTTGCAACGCGGTTCTCTCGACAAACAGGCAATGAGCGCTAAAGGCAACACTCGCAGGATGAAGTGTAACCTGCAGAGACTATTCGTGGCAAAGTAGCGTAAATGCAAGTTCTCTATTTGTTGTACCATGATTGATATTGATAGGCTAATTGTAGAGACAGAGCAAGATATGAAATTAGGAATCGAAATTAGAACTTCCAGTATTGAGATACTGCGTCATTGATGCTCTTGTTTCATTAATTTTGTATGAAGAACAGAGTACTTCTGGATGACATTCAACAAATATTTGACCTTCACAAATTTGTAATGTATTCAACATATGAGCATGTTGTTTGAGGTCATACAAGTGTCTCTTATTGAGTTTTTTTGTTGCATCTGCATATACAGTAACTGACCTGTGTGTTAGACTAAGTAGTCCAGCCATTTTCATTGATGAGCCTCAGACGTTTCCAATGTGTTTTTTTACAAAAAACAATTTATTAGTCAGGTTAAAGCTTGTGTATTAAGGAAACGTCTTTACTCTTCTCTTAAGGATACAGCACTGCTATGATGTAAAGTAAAACAAACAGTCGAATTAAGAGGGCGGTGTGGTTAAAGCAGTGGACTTGTGATCTAAGGATTACAGGTTCGAGCCCTGGCCAGATCATTGCGTTGTGTCCTTGGGCAAGGCACTTTATCTCCATTGCCTCTCTTCACCCAGGTGTATAAATGAGGACTTGCGAGGTGACTTGTAAATATAGTTGCGTGCGCCGGTTTGTGGCTGCACCCTATGGGAAGTCCCCCAGGGGACACGTGGCTGTGGTGCACTGTGGTGCCCCAGGAGAGATTGTTTGAATTGTGCACACTTTGGTGTGTAGGTGTGTCAAGTTACCAATGACCAGGGTTAAGTACAGCGCGGCGAGACTTTATTGTAAGTTGCGCTGTAAAAGAACTGTTAATTATTATTATTATTATTATTCAAATTATTCAAACTATCAATAATCCAATCAAGAGTGGTCACAATACATGTGTAGCCGGCAACTGCCCCTCCCCTCCCCTTTGCATCCAATCAAGAGTGGTCACAATACATGTGTAGCCGGCAACTGCCCCTCCCCTCCCCTTTGCACTCCATCTGATGTATACCCTGTCTTCTACATTGAGGTCTGTGCATGATCACACTTCAGAAGTTGCAGTGCGCTGGAAGATCTATTTTAGGGGCGTAGGCAGGGGCATGGTCATTTTCCGTTGCATCTCTGTACCTCGTTTCCTTCTTACACAAGGAAATAATCAAATGAAATATTTAATCTGCTCTCACATAACTAAAACAGTGCTGTTTGCAATTAATTGACTACAAAACCTCAAAAATTGCTGTGGATAATTGAAGGCCAATTTTTAACGGGCAAAAATCTGCTTTCTTTTTTAAAAATGCAGTGTCTGTATCATTATCTGTTTGTACATGCATGCACCAGTCGCATACAACCGAATTGCACTTTTGCAATGATCCTGGTCATCAGACATGAGCTTTTTCCGCGAATTCGCGGAATATCCGTGATTTCTTTTCTACCTCGGGGACAAAAACTATTATCCTAACACACTGTAGCATACGCAAACTGGAGCCTATACCGCAATTTTTGCAAAGTTCCGTGTTTTTTTTTAACCCCAGGCTCATCCCTGAGTCATACTGTAACCTCGTGATTGACCGGATACATTAAACTTATCTTCAGTTTATCATCAACAAATCGATTTATACTGCTGTGGGAAACTGGTTATCATGAGGCAGACTGTATAAGTTTATGTTTTGAGTCCATTTTGAGTGCTTGTCAAGCACATTTCTTTTAGATGAGTAAATCTTTCTGTGGTTAATAGGTTAACAGGTTAATTAGTAAAACTACATTCAGATAAATTGTAGTACAATAATTCCCCTTTTTGCACAAGAGAAAATTGGTTTATGGCGAATGTATTCAATTTTGAATACAAGAGGGTAAACAGTACAGTTACCTTTCACTTTAATGCTAAAGTGCTGAATGCAAGCTATTTCCATCTCCTAAAAGAGGTTTATAGACCTGTACATAATCTTTTGGGATGATAGGAGTTGAGTGAGGGGTGAGGGGTTGGGTGAGGGTTGAAATAGGGATTGAGAAGGTGTGGGAGGAGGGTCAGGGCAGAAATAAGGCTGTCAGATTTGCATCGTACTTCAATATAAAACATCGCAAAATTTTTTTAGTTTGTGCAAAGGCTTTGAGGGGGGGGGGGGGGGGTGGGGAGAAGTGGAATTTAATGTGCACCAAGTGTGCCACCTTGTTTCATTAGATATAAAACAATAATCTGTTTTTGAATTTAAACTTTTTGTGTCAAGTTTATTTTAACTTTTTTTCCGTGGTAAAATTGAACTTTCATTCTTTCTTACAGGCAATTTCTGTGGCCTGGCTGTCTTTGTTCAACATTTTAGCAGTGTTAATACTTTCATTCTTTCTTACAGACAATTCCTGTGGCCTGGTTATCTTTGTTCAACATCTTAGCAGTGTTAATACTCTTACCTCTGATGGATCGTGTCGTCTTCCCTTGGTTGGACAAGCGGGGCCTACAGATTTCTCTACTGAGGCGGATCCTGATCGGCATGGTGTTCAGCATCCTGGCTGTCGTCTGTGCAGGCGTCCTGGAGGTCTTCAGGGTAAACTGTTATCAGCACATTCAGGGTTGCGTCTGGGAGCAGGTGATCGGTAACTCGACGACCTACAACGCGGCAAACATCTCGGTGATGACACAGATACCCCAGTACGCTCTTATAGGAATCAGCGAAGTCTTTGCCAGTGTAGCAGGTTAGCCCATGATTTTTCTCATTGACCAGAATCGACTATTTTATTTTCCCTTTTTTGCCTCTCTTTTTGCAAAGGATGGCGACGGCTGCTGAGTGGTGATGTTTGTTAGGGTATGCATGTTGCAATGATGGGGGCGGGGGGGGGGGGGGGGGGTGAATTTGGGGATGAAGAAAAAGGACAAAAACTGAATCTTCTGCTCCTACTTTCAATTTCCTGTGTATACGGGTTGACACGTACCTGGTAGACACAACATTCATATCAGCTAGAGTGACTGTCTGGTTAACTGCCCGGGGAGGGGTGGGGGGAGTGTGCTACTTTGACATCACACCTGTTTGCTTCAAGGTCACTTTTGGTAGAATATCTGATAACTTCACTTGTCAATATCTCAAAAACAGTAAATAGGAATTGAATGCAAATTTCACCAGAATGCTTAGATTATGTTCCTCTGTAACATATCAAAAAGAAGAAATTTTTGACCTGGACTATCTTTTAAGAACACTGTTTGGAAGGCTTTATTTGTTTTCCTTGCAGGCTTAGAGTTTGCTTACTCTCAAGCTCCAAGATCTATGCAAGGCCTCATCATGGGTCTGTTCTGCCTCTCAAATGGCATCGGCTCCGTCTTTGGAGGACTCCTCCTGAATGTCGTCTCCTACTTCGGCTGGATCTCCAAAGAGGATTTCGGGAACATCAACTACTCCAAATTATACTTCTATTTCTTCCTCTTGGCTGGGATACAGCTAGTCGGGACTCTGATCTTTGCGGCGGTGGTCTATTTCTACGAGAGACCGCCCTCAGAGAGTAGTATACAAGAAGATCCGTTTGCATCGGACAGATCGCGGTTTGGAAATCCTCAGAGAGGCAAAAATACTTAACTGTCTTTCGTGGAGATGCGATCCAGGTGGAGAAATGGATTCCTCTGTGAGAGAATAGAAAGAGAAACATTTCCAGTTTAGGATTACTGGAATGGTAGAGAGTGGAAGGGATTACTGCATTAGAGAGATGAAGGGATTACTGCATTAGAGAGATACGGTAAGATCGGAGGAGATCATGCACTTGAGATCCTGCGGGTTTTATCTGTGAGCTATCCAGTGGATATCAAACAGCCAATGTGGTTCTGTATCAAGGAAGTACCGATCATTGAGGTGATCCTGTGGAATCCTAGACATTAAAACCATGAGAGGAGACAAGCTTTAACAAACAGCATTCCAGTTGAT
>KN885422.1:127725-142238 GCA_000934455.1 Apostichopus parvimensis | reverse complement strand
AACTGCTCATCATCTATTACCGTTAAGGGTCTTTGGTTTTGTTTAATTGAAGCCAATATTAATGACTGGCATAAATAGCAAAATGCTTCTCATGTTAGTTGACTTTAAGCAGAATCCATTGATGTATCTTTACTTTCACGTCTGTCATACTACATGCAATTTGGTATCCATAGGTCCGATAAAGTATTTTATGCAGAAATGGTCACAGTAATATGCAAATTGGTCCCTGTTAAAGTACATAGTTCCAATCTGTGTTTGCGTGAAAAGGCACCAATTATCTGGGGCATTTGTCTGATAAATTGGAATGGAGGGAATTGTGCCTACCTTCACTTGCCCATATTTTGTTTTGTTTAGATGTCAATGTTAAATATTTCTGTTTTGCTTTCTATTTTACTTTTCTTTCTTTGTCATTTTATTTCATTCAGATGCCAGCCATGCCTCAGACATATGGTAAAGAACTTGTAGAAATCATCAAAGCTATGTTACACCAATCGCCAGATAAGAGACCCAGCGTGGCCAGGATCCTACGCAATCCGTACATCAAGAAGCATATAGCGATGTTTCTGGAAGGGACAAGAGCAAGGTTTGATTGTTAATATCTTTATACTTTTTCTAATATAGATTGCTGAATCAGAACTATGATATTTCTGAATCTGATATCTAATGTCTCTTAGATCTGAGATCTAATATCTCTCTATGATCTGATATCTCTGTATTAGAGAATAATTTCTAACAACATCATCTGCAGCATGTTTTAAAAAAAAATGATGTGTACTGTTTGACACCTGTGATACGTACAAACAATATGTCCATAGAAACAGCCTAGCCTCCTCACTGTAAGACTCATCTCAACCAAAATATACACTTGATGAGAAAGCTGTCATTCTCTACCCTTGCAACGTGACAGGTTGCATA
Organism: Apostichopus parvimensis; assembly: GCA_000934455.1. Taxonomy (NCBI): domain Eukaryota; kingdom Metazoa; phylum Echinodermata; class Holothuroidea; order Aspidochirotida; family Stichopodidae; genus Apostichopus; species Apostichopus parvimensis. The sequence continues at coordinate 141,323 of KN885422.1, read as the reverse complement.
TCATCTTTATGATTATGACGATGCTTCAATTTTACACTCTCTGAGTGGAACCTTCTGTATTATGTCATTGCTCTAATAGGAGACCTAGCTCTGCAGGCATAGATGGCAGGAGAGGGTCAAGACCAGAGATTACCGATTTACCGGGGAGCAGTTCATCGAGTAGGCCGACCACAGCCGAATCATCGTCTGGAGAAGGCAGGGATGACGGTGGCATCCTCACACCCATCACAGAAGCATCTTCTACATCGGTAGGACGATAAACTATTGTGTTTTTTATGAAATATCCGTCGCTTAAAGACGTGTTTATATGTTCATACAAGGGTGTCAAAGAATTCCTGAGAGATGGACAGAGGAAATGTCTGAGCAGGGCATGACATTGATGAAGGTTGTGTATGTGGGGGAGTAGGTGGGGGAGTGGGTGGGGGGGAGGAGCAATGTTCCATATTTTAATGCATGACATGGAAAAACAGCATGTGAAAGGAGAGGCAAGTCGAAATTAAGATAAAATTTATGGAAGTGAAGTGATGTTGGTATCTGAAGGATTTACATGTGATCCAAAGTTTGAAAACCATACTGCCAATTTTTAATCACAGGAAAAGAAAGCTGAGGCTGTTAGGCCAAGCTCTGGAGGAGATGCCAACAGAAGATCGGCTTCATCCAAAAAGGATGTAGCTAGGAAATCATCTGTACCCTACAAAACACCATCTAAAAGTGGAGCTGAGCAGGTACGTCTTCACGTATAGTTTGTGGGGGGGGGGGGGCAGGCATTGAAAGTTTATTCGGTAGTTTTGTAGGATATCAGTGAAGACATGGTACAAACTTTCATGAAGTTGAGAGTCAAGGTGTCCTGGAAGTATTGTAATGGATTAGAAATACTGAAACTACCCTTCTGGCAAAAAGAAAAGAAAAAAAAAAGGAAATATATAAATACAAGTCACTTGAAAATGAGGGTTTTCTTGATTAATATCAAATACAAGGGTTAGAGAAGGGTTAGAAAAGTTCAAGAATTCTGCTTCAACTTGTTTTTCGTTTGCCTGCATTGAAAAAAAAAATCTAAAAGCTTAACATACTCTCAGACTGAATATTGTGAAAACTTAATAAAACTGCTTAAATTGTAAATCACATAAGCCGCATTCACCTCCTTGACTGTGTTTTTAACCAAACCAGATTTTCTGATTTTTATTGTTGTTTTTTAATCTCGTCAGGCTTCAACTCCGCGTAAAACAAGACCTTTACCGGCACCACCAAGCAAAGCCGGGACACCCCGCACAAGTAACAGCTCCAAGAAGAGGGTCTCATCAGCTCCATCAGCAGAAAGGTCTAGGTCTTCTTCCTCCAGCTCTGTGAGCAGTTCAAGAGACGAGGTGTCAACCCCTAGGGGGTCAGAGGTCAAGGTACAAAGTCTTTTACTTCTGCATCATGGTTATCTATAGTTTTGCTTTATACTTGAAACAAAGAATATCACTCAATAGAAAATAACACATGGCAAATATGTAATATCCCTTTTCTTTTTGGCTTTTTATCATAGTTTTATCAGTTTCAAATTACATTTCAGGACGTATGAGGGATAGCTCTTGTACAGTATTGAAGTCCAATCTAGGGAGGTGATATTATTGCATGATTAAGGGCTCACTGACATAGTAAACCTTTGAGATGTCACTGAGTCTTTATGACATCGTGTACACCTTGAACCAAAGCCTCTCCCGGTTGCTGTTCTCACGTGGAATAATTATTATTGAAACAGAAGAATTATCATAATTATTAGGCTAGAATGAAATTCGAAACCGGTGATCTCTGGAATTCTTGTCCTTTGCAAAAAAGTTATTCTTAAATATCTATGCTGATAATTTTGGCATATTGGCACCTTGGGCCTTCGTCAGTTACAGCTGTGTGGTTTTCAGATTGTTTTCCTGTAGGAATTACAACATTATCAAATGATTTTTTTCTTCATCGTTATGATTTATTTCCTCCACCCCCTATAGAGATCAATAAACAGCTCAGCTAGAGCCAGAAGGAGAGAACTAAGGGAATCCCAGGAACACACTGGCACCCCAGTGGTATCAGCTAGTGGTAAGTTGATAGCACCCATATTTCCTCTACGCAGGTTGTGTTCATTTGATCCGTGTAACATGTTACATGTAAATTGCCGATGGTGCATCCTTCAACATGGGGGTAAGCATTACATATACAGTACGATTGTTGAACAGTAACTGCATTTACATATCCTCTGGTTTTTTTTCAGTGGGTAGCAGAGAATCCAGTTCCAGCAGGGATGAAACCGATTCTGTGTCCAAGAAAAAGAGGGTAACCCACACTAGATCTGATCCATCCAGTGTTGCAGCCAAGGTAAATTATTATGAAAGCAACTGGTATAATGCATGTCGTTGTGTGACAAAGTTTTACAATGCTAGAGCACTTTTTGCCAGATACACTTGTGGTTTTGTTGTTTACAAACGAAAGTATTTCTTCAAGCAATTGAGCAACAGAAAACTGACTGGGAAATTATCATTTAAAAAAAAAAAAAATGGGAAATAGCTAGAAATTCTTGGCTAGAATCAGATTGAAAGGTTAAGACTACAAATGCTGCGCTCTATCAACTATGCAGCTAACCAGTCCCTCATTTAATGCTATCACTTTCATAGCCATTTCTTAACTGAGGGTGATAGTTAGAAGCCACAGTGTCTTTCATATGGTGTCATCACCAACCTAACCCAATTTCATTCTTCCCCAATTTCATTGGTGTATGAACCATATGAAGCATTTCTTGCATTCAATACAACCCAGGAAAGTGGCAGAGTGGGGATTTTAAGAGAAATTCTGAAGTATTTCTTCACTCAACGCATAGTGCAAACATGTACAACTAATTAGCAGTGCAGCCTAACCCCTTGGTGGGATTTCTAATTTGAGCCCAAAGGCTTACATGCAAATTAGGCAAGGTTTAGCACAAACGGCTTAAATGGAAACTTAGGCAAGCCTTAGCTAAGACTAGTTTTGTAAGTGTCATAGGCCCATGCTGGCTGTTGATTTTGTTTTGAAAGACTTGCACAGGTGTCGTGACACTACATACAGGTTAAAGTATTAGATTATGTGCTGGTGTCCCCATGTTTTGGGAGGTATTACTGCACTGGCACAAACCATATATTCTTTGCTTTGAAAGATATGTTTGCGGAAAAGTCATTTAACAACCCGTCAGCATTTGGCAAAACTTTGATCAACCGAGACCTGTGTAATTTTTTATTTTTTTTTTATACATATATTCATGCTCCTCGTTAGCAAAAGGACCGAAGCAAAGACGAAGACAAAGAAACAGATAATTCCAGCTCTTCGGGAGAAGAAGATAACCCTGAGCAGGTCAAGAGAAGGTCAGTATTTCAGATATCAAACTCAGCTGTATGGTTTCACTATTGCTTGCATAACTAACAGTATATTGTCCCAACACACTTTCCAACAGATTTAGTGACCTACACCTAGATCTGATGGCTTTCTGCTTGTCTGAATAAAAGAGAAAGGAAGACATCTTTTTCGTCCAAACTGTTTAAATTGACTAGACTATCACTGTCTACTATTGATATACAGAAGTGTCATTCCAAAATTTTCTTGTGTTGTCAGTCTTTGGAAGTTTTCCTAGTTGAGTACAATCCCCACAGGAGAAGGTTCTGTGTGATCCATTCAAATATTTTGAAAGGATTTCAAATCAATATATGAAATGGGAATTTTTTGGACTGTTTGTTACCCCTCCCCCTCCCTCCCTCCAAAAAAAAAAGATGGGGGGCCAAAAAGGATGTGGGCGTGGAGAAAAGACATGCTATTTTATCTTCTATTTGGCCTTATTTGTTGGTAAAGGTCTTTGTTTCGTGCTGGTATTATCTAATATGTCATTGTTTTGCTGGGCTTTAAGCGAACAGCAAATTTGATTGTAACAATGTCGTAGAGTGATGTTACCTTGTAAAGAAAATGGTTTTTTTCTTGAATTTACTTTAAATTGTGTTTTATGATGTTGCTAACTAACCTTTTAAGTTTCCTAATTTCATTAAATTGATAAATAGATAATCATTCAATCTCATACATGTTTTTGTATCCACTTTTTTTGCCCTAATTGTTTACACTTTTTGAAACCTTCACAGAGAAGAGAAAGAGATCAAGAAGTTCTCCTCGTTGCTTGAGACGACCCTGAGGTTGAATGAGAAGCAGTCAAACGGGGACAGGGACTCCCCAGAGAGTGTGACAGAGGAAGAAGAGGCAAAGGAACAAAAGGTCTCTAACAATGAGTTTCAGATTGCTCCAGCAGCTCCCAGGGCACCAAAGGGAATCGGTAAGTTACTGAGCAATTTACCCAACTTTAAAGATTACTATCGATCAATCTAGGGGCAGCGGGCTCTTAACCCGGGGTGTGCACTACGCCTTGGAGGAGGAGCGAGGCAGAGCACTGTTATGAAACTTTATTATGGAATAGCATCAAAATTTGTCGACTCGCAAAGCTGCTCTTCAAAAAGGAATTTTCTAAGAGAAAATATTTATTGACAAAAACAGCAGCAACAGAGGCTTAAAACTCATAACTCAGTGACTGACGGTTTATCAGTTAACACAGTGAACTTTGGATGGTGTGTAGATGTAAGCTAAGGGCATCATGGTTTGTTTGGTTAGCAGCTGTTGATTACTTGACAGCTCGGACATATTTGTAGGAAGCACCAGTTTGTATTGAACTTCTCCTGTCATTTAACAAGACGTAAACCTTTGATTTTGCAGGCAATGCCACCATGACCACCTCAGGAAGGTTGATGGATCGTATCGCTGCCTTGAGGAAAGATATCATGGCTGGCGTGGGAATTGAGATGCTTCAGAAGGCTTACGAAATATTCGATAACGAGGAAGGGGACAACATTGAGGTAAGACTGAGGGGGTTTATCATTGGTGATTGATCTTGATGGTGTTTGAATGTTAGCTAAGGAATTGGTCAGTGATATATAATAATTAATAAAACAAGATATATTTCCGAAATGAGAAGGGAGTGATACAGAGATTAGTCTAAGTGTGTGTTTCAGGTGAAATTCTTGTTAGTACTAATACTGTTTTAAAGATATTGATTGCCATCAGTACAGTGTCTTGTTCACAGTAATTTTCATTTCTTTCTCTAATACACAAATCTTTTATCTTTCTAATAACTACAGCCTCTTCTAGTCAAGCTGTTGGGAAGGAAGGACTTTGAAATCTATGGTGGCAAAATTTGGCAGCTGAAATTTTGTGAGGAGACTGTTTTTGGATGAGGATTTACCAGTGGATGAAACCCCCCTCCCCCCTCCCCCAATTGTTTCAACTGCTGATGGCCTCAACCTCAATATTTGGGTTTCAAGCCATGTCACTGTTTAGTCCATGGGCATAGGAAGCCTTCGCATCAGACTCCATCTTGATGGAGGGAAAACTATGTGTCAAGAGCAAGTTTCAGATGGAAAACAGGTGGCTTGCTTTTGGCAAGTTAAACCAACCATACTTATTTCAGAATTAATAACTATGATGTCATTGCCCTTGTATTCATTCTACCAGAACACTGTGAACCTAGTGTGAAGCATTTGTGTAGAAGAGACAGGACTGTGTGCCTTTTCAGTTGACACCCCAAACCATAGACGATTGATGCATATCCTGGAAAGAGGAGAAGTTGCATGAAATTCAGAATGGTTTTGGGGGTATGATAAAATATCATTAATGATGGCTTCTGTGATAGAATGTTTTTAAAATAAAGGAATATTTACTATAAACAATTTTTTCAAAATGCTAGAGCACACGTTCTTTGGCAAAGAGAGGGGGGAAAAAACAAAGTTTCAGATTTTTCTTTTCCAACGTCAAATTTGAATTTTCGGAGTAGTTTGAGCATTTAGTTTTTAAACCCTGAGAGCATTACAAACTCGCACAATTACTTTCCAAGGTGCTTTTCACGTACTCTTTGCACTTATTCAATTTGTGAGATTATTCCTTGTGTAACTTTTTCCAAAAACTTTCCTTGTGTGATGTTTTTTTTTTTACGAGGACCGTATAAAAATGTGTCCATATTGGCTGGGTGGACAAAGCAGAGACATGGGGCAGGGGTGCATGGTGGTCCTCTTAGGGGGGATGGGAGTGGTCTTCATCAATCTGTCATGTGTGCTGCTGGTTTTAAGCACCACATAGCTTGTTTACATCATGTGTGCCTTGTATCGTTTATTAAATTCAGTGTTGTTGTTGTGTGCTGTTATGTCAATCCAATATAGCTTGCTGTATTAATATCTACTATTATCACATTATAGTACTATGGACATAGTATGTTGAGTTTAGTGACCGTCAAAGGGGACAAAGACCCAACCATTATCTTTGGCCGATACGACAGAGATATATTTTGAGAAACAATTCCCCAAACACAGCTAGCTTTGGTTTGGGAGATATCTTAGTTTAAAAGTTAGAGTCTGGGAGCTGTTATTTTGTAAATCTCCAATGTCATAGTGTTACTAGAATCTGCTGAAACCTTTTACTTTCTCCCTATATTTTCTTTTCATATTTTCAAGGTAGAATGTTGAACAGTGTTGACACTTAAACCAATACCTTTATTAGGTCATTTTTAAGAGGTGCAGTATTTGTAGATTCAGCATTTTTGCAAACCCCATCTCCATGACAGAAAAAATAAACGTATTAAAAAAAAAAAACTAAAAGTTCGAACACACATTGCTTGGTGGGGATGTCATATTTAGACTTGACCAAGTCTTCAGCCTTGTGTGCCTTGTGTGTGAAGAACCTTCTGTAATATCTCCCAAACGGATTGAGGAATATTTCATAGGTATTTGGGTGAATTGTTCATGACAGTCATCTCTATCAAATAGACCGAGAATGATGGTTGGGGATTGTGTTCGCCTTTACAGGTTATCTTGTTGCTATACAGTAGTCTATATAGTGAAACATTTCATGTCTATAGATTGAAAGAATATTTATATTTTGACATTTTTTTTTCTTCTTTGGGGGTGGAGAGTATTGTATATATCACCAACTGTATAAAGTCACTGGTGTGATAGTTTCTGAAGAATTTGTATTTCATTTATGTTAACAATAAACCTTGAAAACACCCGTCCTATGTCAATCACCTTGATCGCAAATTGTATGTATAGTGTTTTTGAGGTTCGGTGCAATGGAAAGTGTGAGGATCCAAGCAGTCAGTGTCATTTGCCTGAACTTCTATAGGCCAGGAGAAACATACTAGATCTACCATGCACCTGATTTTACAATGTGTGGATAAAAAAAACATTGTTTCATCACTGTAGATGTTTGGAGAAAAAAAATATGGGTGATGTTGATGACACTGATTGAGTATGATTGAGTACACTGATTCAGTATGTATTCCAAGATTAAAGTATATGAAGTACATGGCATTGTATAGGGAATAATTTATCCATTAAATTGCACTGTAGAGTGCAAAATGCTACAGTATACAAAATGCATGGTCAAGTTGCTATACAAGGGCAAAGATGTGTATCGGTTCTCTACGTAGGAACAATAGTATTTAATTAGAGAAATGTTGCCTTGGACAATGCTACACAATATTTGAGTACTGAATTATTCCCTGATTTGCGTCGTATATTCTAATACAGTGTGTTTCAAGTACTACCTCCCTGGGGTTGTATTATGTACATAATACATAATTACTTTGTGTGGAAACATAGCCTATGGTTTCATCATTGTCTTTTGAGTGCCATTGACAGCTTAACGATAACATACAATAATTCTTTGTGGATATTTAGTCATTTCTTATACGTACATTGTACGTGTGTATTTTTTTTCATATATATTTTTTTGGACAAGTTTGAACAAGTGATAACCTAAGCATTGATTATCATAATTTCATATAAACTGTACTGTATGTGTGTTGTAAATCAACATTTATTTTAATTACATTATCATATGTGGATACTTTAAAAGAAATATTGAAACCATTGAATAGCTTTAGTTATACTTTATATGAAAGAGAATGTATATATCAAGGTAGTTTATAGGTTAGGCCTATTTGCAATGAAAGTGTCCTACGCTGAATGATGAAGCACGTTTTTGTGTGTCGAAAATTGACAAGAACTTGCAAGACATTCTCCCTAGTGGCATTATTGCAATAAACTAAACGAATACGTTTTATAGTTTTCAGCAGATAAGATAAACTTCAGCTACAGATGCGACCAGCTGCTTTAAAGTAAAAATTATGAAGATAAATTGCCCATCTTTTCATCGTGCTTTCTCCTCAGTACAATTGTGCTGTATGTGTTGTAATATGAATTTAAGTTTTATCTAGAGTTTTCTACAAAGACCAAATGAGTTCACCTCTGGCCAAAGTGTCATATTTGATGAGTATCATATTCAGTTTCTTCAACTTTCTTTTCTGTTTTTTTCCCGTTATTATCAGAGTGAATTGGGAGTTTTAGGTGTTAGAGATAAACAGTTTGTGGTAGATGATTCATTTATTGATTTGGTTTAAACTTTTCGTGTTTATCAGTCCAGAGTCAAATCAATACAACAACTGTTAGAGTGGTGGTATGGAGGTATAGTCATACTAATGTCTGTGGTTTGCAGGTTAATGTTGAAATGAAAGGTAAAAGAACATGAAGCAAAGGATAAGGTGAAAGGGGAGGAGGGGGCGGGGGGGTGAATCATCAGACTTGGGTGTGATTTTAAGATTAAAATGACTATCATGCCAAGGAGGCCCATGTTCCTTCGCTACTGTTTAGAGTTACTGGCATCTTATAATCTGTACATTTGTAACACAAGGAATGGGTTCATTAGTGATGACTAATTAGCAATATCATGCAATTACGTTAATCTTAACCTTTGCATGGTGTGAATCTACTTGGATTACAGACTTTTCATTGCCCAACCAAGGAGTGACCCTAAGTTTGATTTTCTTTCTCTTTTCTCTTTTCTCTTTGATGTAATTATAAACCCTTACACAGGTCTTGGCTTATTGCACAAAAAGTAATCTTTGATTTTTTGGTTTTTCTTCAATAGGAATACTGCCAGTAGGGAATGAAAGACATAGCTGTGAAAATGTTATCTCATTTAATATCTATTTTATCTTATTTAATATCTTGAAAGAAGTATGAATGTTGTTAAGTTATAATTGTGGCAAAACACATGTAGAGATGTGTACTGAGTACATACAAATGAGTTAGAGTAGGACATTCATACATGATCATAGTGATAACACACTTCATAAGGGTTGTTAGTATTAATCCCCACATAACCCCCACCCCAAAACACATGTAATATGTATAGATGTGTACTGAGTACATACAAATGAGTTAGAGTAGGACAGTCATACATGATCATAGTGATAACACACTTCATAAGGGTTGTCACTATTGATCCCCACTCAACCCCACCCCGATACACATGTAATATGTAGAGATGTGTACTGAGTACATACAAATGAGTAAGAGTAGGATAGTCATACATGATAACACACTTCATAAGGGTTGTCACTATTGATCCCCACCCAACCCCCACCCCAAAACACATGTAATATGTAGAGATGTGTACTGAGTACATACAAATGAGTAAGAGTAGGAAAGTCATACATGATCAAAGTGATAACACACTTCCTAAGGGTTGTCTCTATTGATCCCCACTCAACCCCACCCAGATACACATGTAATATGTAGAGATGTGTACTGAGTACATACAAATGAGTAAGAGTAGGATAGTCATACATGATCATAGTGATAACACACTTCATAAGGGTTGTCTCTATTGATCCCCACTCAACCCCAACCGATACACATGTAATATGTAGAGATGTGTATTGAGTACATACAAATGGTAAGAGTAGGATAGTCATAAATGATCACAGTAATAACACACTTCATAAGGGTTGTCTCTATTGATCCCCACCCAACCCCACCCCGATACACATGTAATATGTAGAGATGTGTATTGAGTACATACAAATGAGTAAGAGTAGGATAGTCATAAATGATCACAGTAATAACACACTTCATAAGGGTTGTCTCTATTGATCCCCACCACCACCTCAAAACACATGTAATATATAGAGATGGGTACTGAGTACATACAAATGAGTAAGAGTAGGACAGTCATACTGTTCATACATGATCACAGCACTTGATGATATACTCCAATGTCCATAGCTGACCATAACAATTAGCTTTTTGAGACAATGGCCAACATTTTGTTGGTATTTTTTACAAGATATTTAAGATGACTACCAGTACTTTCCTTGACTGCAGAGAACGCTTGAGAGACTTATGCAAGTTTCTCTACTTTTGAAAACGAGTGGCTGGTGTATACAATATTGCCGTCACGGCAAAGTGGTATATTGTTCTCCGTTTCAACTTTTGTCAACGTTTATGGATATGATGTTCTAAGTAGGGCTCTACGGATTCTATGGTATCGTGTTTAATTTATCACTAATTACTCTAAATTGATTGTTGTTAAACACTATTGAAGAGTGTTTTACACCAGTATATCATCTACCTTTAACTGAAGAGGCTTTTATGATTTGTTCTCCATGATTTTTGTTAAAGAAAATGTAAGTTGAAAAGTACTTTGCCATCTTTTGTCTTTTCTATAATTTGTCTCCTGAAGACCCAGACTCATGGAGTCGATAAACATTTTTCAAACTTTTATCCTTCTGTCCTTCGTATTCTTTAACCTCGATCTGAAGAATCATGATTTAGTTTAATGGTCCATGTCTTCCAACTCCCAACCTCTGGGTGATCTTTTTCAAAGGGATTAACTTGAAATTCTCAGAAATATTATTGTTTGGCTTGGGAGTTGATAAACTATTATAATTGCATAGAAAGAGGCTACCATAATCATGATTATAAAACTTCAGCCCTGATATTTGTTATTTTTATGAACATATATGACAATCTACAGAACCTCCAACCGGGAAGACCAGACTCAAGAAAAGCACAGACTAGAAAATACTCCTTTTTTTTTGGTTGGCTTGTAGTAGTGAAATAAGTAGTGTAAACTTGAAACATTTCATGTGTTATTTCATATAAAAAAAAGGTTGGTAAGAATGAAAGCAAAGCAAAATGAAATATCTTACAAGCAATGAAACAAATCAATAAAATTATTCCCCACATTTAAACTGTAAACAGATTTACAGTTAAGGGTGGATTAACTTTATACTTGGTATGTGGTTCTGTCTTACTGAGTACAAGAAGCCTATTGTCTTCTGTGAAGTTCAATGGTCATTTGGGGTCAACAGTGGTCAGTCCGAAAACTTTTTGAACACGATAACTCAAAAAGATCACCTCTGTTGAACTTCATACATGGTATGCAGATTCAGCTTGTTGTGTACAAGATCCCTATTGAAATTGGTGGAGGTCAAAGGTCACTTGGGGTCACCATTAATTGAACGTGGGAAAATCTTGTAAACACGATAACACAAGAAGAACATCTTTCTTGAACTTCATACTTAGTATGAAGAACCAACTTAGTGAGTGCAAGAATCCTATTGAAATCACATGTCAACAGGCATCAAAGTCTGAAACCTTTTAAACATGATAACTCTAAAATGAAAGCTACAATTAATCTGTGAATTCTCCAATGCTATGGTTTTCTTTTGATGAACATAGTTTGGACAAATTCAGTTAAGTTCTGTGAAGGGGCCCTATTGGTCTTCAACGAAACAAACCTGGCATCCAGGTGATGAAATCTGCTTCATTAATGTGCAGATAGTTATTTTGAAGTTTGAGCAAATTGTATGGCAAGGAATCACAAAGCCAAATGGCTTTCTGGTCTTGAATTAATCAATGAATTGTGATAATTGTTATAAAGAACTGTTAATAAAAGTGAGATATAAATCATGTGTGGTAGTAAAATTTGGTTCCCAAGACATTGCAGTGAGAAAGTCTTTAAAGTAAAATATACATATATAATACACATGTACATTCAAATTTCAATGTTTCATTGATTTGTCTCACAGATTTAAAAAAAGAGAAAAATAAAGCTCTTAATATATTTCTATAATACTTAGGTCAATATTTAAAGGATGAATTTATAGACAGCAATAACTTTCATATGCCATATACCAACAACTTCTTATCCATCCACACTTTACAATTTACTACCATTTCTAGTTTTACCAAAAATTTCCCTTCATCACACAAGGTTCATCAAACCAGTTGGTTGGATTACTTAGTTTAGTGCTGAAGTTGCTGAACCCATTGTTAGTTTTACTTTTCTTTAAATTCCCAAGGGTTACGAGGAATGGATGACAGCACCATGCAAGGTTCTTTTGAGACCCTATCCATGTGACCTTCCTGGGCAGACACACCTATTCGATGGGTGTTCAGAGAGTTACGAGGCAGGGATGTAATCGTTGCGGGCAGCCCCGCTCCTGGCCCCGCCAGTTCATGTACCTTGGTATCTGACCTCATTAATACTGCAAGGCAGCTGTGTGAGGTGCCGTGCAACTGACCCATTGTAAAAACAGAAATCAAATCTGCTACAAAGACACCCACCCCCAAGGAAAGAACTCATGACAAGAAATAGTGGAATAAGTCCTTCCAGTTAGTCTGCCACTATAAGTCTCTGGCCTACAAGAACGCAATTCTAAAACAGTAGAGGGAAACTTTCACCTAAAACTAGCAGGCTCACCACTTGATCAGGCTTGCCTCCCCCCCCCCCCCCCCCATGATACTTTGACGACTCACATTTGACTGAAACTTCTGTGTCATGTCATTTGTGATTGATATTCCAGTTGTATAATAAACATTGAATATTCGTTAATATGTTGTCTCCATGAATAACACACAGATATGAGTTGTTGAGTCGTTTCGCCAAAACACGTCTCGTCACAAATTTTTCATTCCGAATCAAGCATGAATTCATAAGCGATTGGATCTACGTCGCTTATCTTGGCTAGATCGTTCACCAGCTGACGCCTTGTTGCATCTTTACGGAGTTTCCTCTTCCATTTGTTCAGCATGTCAAAGATCTTGTCGTGGACTGAGAGAGGATTATCTGCTTCACACTGATATATCTGTTGTGGCTTCAACCCTAAAACTTTAGCGACTTTCTTCCACTCGGGTCCGAGCCCTTCGGCAACTTTATTGAGATCTTGATCTGTGACCAGTGCGTCTGGATTTATTATTTTGCCAGGCTGAATGATGTTTGCAACTTCATTCTCACCTGTAAGAAGAAAGCAGGAAAAGCATTATCATAACAAAACAACATTTCCATAACGATGTTAACAGTTAACAATGATAGACCGGTACTGTGGCCGAGTGGATAAAGGCGGTCGCATTTGAAGCAATGAAGCTTAGCAGTTCTCTCAGAATTTCCACATATTTGACAACAGGTAACCAAGTCCTAAGCACAAAGATACTCAAGTGCTTTGCATCCGTCGAAATAGACTTGATGATAATGTAGTTGTAACAAATAAATAAATCCAGTCACGGGAGGTTATTATTTGTTAATACGTCGAAGAGTTTATTTCTTTCAAACTTCAACGGAGTCTTACAAGAGAAATCGAAAACGTCTTGGCTTTATAAACTTAAATCACACGAAGATATAAAAACACGTCTTGACTTTATAACAACTCTGTAATAACTGCCTCCCAATCCATT
>KN885422.1:112797-127675 GCA_000934455.1 Apostichopus parvimensis | reverse complement strand
CTGTTGTGGCTTCAACCCTAAAACTTTAGCGACTTTCTTCCACTCGGGTCCGAGCCCTTCGGCAACTTTATTGAGATCTTGATCTGTGACCAGTGTGTTTGGATTTAGTATTTTGCCAGCCTGAATGATATTTGCAACTTCATTCTCACCTGTAAGAAGAAAGCAGGAAAAGCATTATCATAACAAAACAACATTTCCATAACGATGTTAACAGTTAACGATGATAGACCGGTACTGTGGCCGAGTGGATAAAGGCGGTCGCATTTGAAGCAATGAGGCTTAGCAGTTCTCTCAGAATTTCCACATATTTGACAACAGGTAACCAAGTCCTAAGCACGAAGATACTCGAGTACTTTAAATCTGTCGAAATAGACTTGATGATAATGTAGTCAACGAAGATGATTCACTCAAAACTCAACCCTATGACAGCAGCCCGGCGTAAGATGATGGTATCTTTGGGGAAATCAGGGGACACTGTATTGACCATTAACCTATATGTAGTACTAGCACTGCCAAAAACCGAGATGCTCAGGCTTAATATTCCTTTGAAGAGATGATTATCAAATGCCCCCAAGGTAAAGATAGAAATCTTTACCTCCTTCAGAAACAACTGGGCTTAAGCGTAAAATGGAATGCCCAAAAACTTGTGGGTATTTAACAGGAAGTGATCTTTTCCCTTTAAATAGAACTACTATACTGTACGTTTCCAGAAACATACATGCTTTGAATATGAATTAATGCAGACTCTGAACTTTACAAATTAGTGATACAGTATGCTTGCATTTATCCATGAGTGTGAATGAAGTTTCTGTGACAGGTCTATAACTTTGAAAGCTGGTACAGACTGACAGTATTCGGGGCTTTTGAACAAATTTGGGGACAATTCTGGGGATAATCGTACGTAACAATCCAGGGGTAGTACACGAAACCAGGAGACACTGTCGATCAAGAAACGATAAACAAAATCCGGGGCCTGTCCCTGGGAAATTAGGGACTACTGGTCACCTTAGCCTGAGATCACCTTGTGAATAATGCACCTGACCAGTAATTCTACATTAAAATTGCTCTGTCAAATCTGCCACTGAACAGCAAATTAAAAGAAAGCTTGTCGCTTAAAATTGCCAACACTATGAAACACACCTTCTGGTACTTCATTCTGGGCACTGGCTTCATGCTGCTTTAAGATATCCACCAGAAAGCTTTGTTCCTCCTGAAGTCCATCAAGCAATGCTTGCCACGCGGCATCTCCTTTGGTCTTCAATATTCGGACCAATTCTCTAGCTCTAGCGGTTCTGGTTGGTATTGCACCAAGGTTTTCCTGGTTTTCATCAGATAAAATTCCAGCAGCAATTAAGGGAATGATAACTTGGTCCACATCAATATCTTGACAGAGTTCCGGAAGGGCTATGTCTAGGGCTCTCCTGTGAACTTTGGTCATTGAAGCCATGATGCTATGATATAAAAAAAAATGATCATAAATAAATTCTGGGATCATGTTTTTAAGAAATTGTGTAGGTTGTCCCCCAGAGTTTGCAGGAAAGCCTAAAAATACAAAATCATGAATTGTTCAAATTGCAATGTATGTCGGTTATCCCAAGACTGTAAATTACTAAATTTATAATAAACCTTGTACAAATGCACAAATTTTACAGAGAAAAAACTTGGTTACATTAATCTGTCATGATTATTACTTCGAATAATGCTAAAAGTCATTCTGTAAATTACAAATATGCAAATTTTGCTTGTTTTTCTTTAGATCAGTCCTGACTTTCAACAACTCTGGAGATGTCCCATCAATTTTGATGTCATTTCAATGGACACCAATCCTTCCACATATACCCATCCCTAAGATCATGACAACTTGTTTCTCCCCCCCCCCCCCCTTTACATAAAATATCATAGCTAGCATAAGTTCACTTACCCAAAATCAGGTGAAACCACATCTGAACAAGTTAATGGTTGCACAAGTTTACATTTGTTTGACTTAGATCTCAGTTAGACCTGTCAACAGTGGTAGCTAGAATGCTTTGCAAAATGGTTGCAAGATAGGTCTAGGTCTGTGACTACTGTAGTTAGGCTACTGCTTCTCCTATCCACTGAAATTTTGACTAACGTTTGACTAATGTTTTGATTCTGTGTAATTCAATCTGCTATTCTGGTAGGCTATCACTAGTACTACTGCAGGATGTAGGCCTTTCCTAAGGTTTGTCCATATGTTTGACCCAAAATTATACAAGACTGTAATTGCATGTAGCCTAACTTACAAACAAGTAACACCAAGTTGGGTTAGGCCTTACAAGTTTTACCAAACATTAACGTCTTCGCAGCAGGTATCCTCTGAAAAACACTTCCTCACACTTTTAATGAATAGGGCAGTATTGTTTTTTTTGGGGGGGTATTTTTGAGAAACTCAGACTAAGAAAGAAGTGTAAATTAAAAGAAAATCAAGCAAACTTACCACTGTTATGACTATTATCTTATCTTTATCTTGTATTGAGTAGCTGGATATTTTCAACAGTAGCGATTTTATAAATAAAGTTACTTGGCTAACTTGGATGATGGAGTGCACTGCCATTAGACTGCACTATCACTGGTATAGTCAGTATTGCGAAGTTCGGAACACTGCGAAGTTCGGACACCCCTAAGAAATACACGATTTCACCATGACAACCTATAGCAATAGCCAATTTCATGAAAAACTACGAAGCTACAGATACTTTCTCTCCAAAATGACCCGTGTGCAAGTAAGTACTTACATATTTGTCAATAAAATGACAAAGATCTATGAAGTATGTTATAATTTCTGAAAGAGCAACTGCGCCACCAACTTTATCACCAGTGCCACACTGTGGGCCAGGTGTCCGAACTTCGCAATTTACTCTAGCAAAGAAATACCAGTTCCACAATCACAAAGAATCTTCTTGGAATACAACGTGAAAACAGTTTGCAGGAAAGAAAGTTTGGCCGTGTATCGTAATATAACACACTTCTCCCACCATATCAAGTATATTTTCAGGTGATTTATACCAGAAGATATAGTTTTGGGGTGTTTTAAGCCTTAGGTGTCCGAACTTCGAAGTGTCCATGCTACTGGTAGTTGATGGACTATTGATAATGTACGTTCAAATCCATAAATTTATAAAGCCGATTACGATAAAAAATGTGCTGTACAACAGTAAGATAAAAAAAAACTGTACGCACAAAAGCTCTAATAGGCAATTAGAAAAAGAAAGCATGTTGAAACTTGTCAAACAGGTGTGATATAAGTAGGGTAGGTAGGATACGGTCAGTCGAGGGAGTGTCACAATTTGGTAAAAAAAGTGTTCCACAATTGAATGTAATCCATGAATTGTAAAGGATGTTGTTCAAGATCAATTCATAAAGGACTGTCACATGATAAGTTGCAAGCACAAGCAAATTCAACTCAAGAAAGCTTTATTACACACCCTTAATTACACACGACTTTGTTATTGAATGTAGCCAAACTTAGGCTAGTCATAACCTACAGTAGGCCTAACAACAAGTAACACCGAGTTGGGCTAGCCTAGGCCTAACAAGTTTTACCAAACATGAACGTCTTTACAGGAAGTATCCTTTGAAAACACATCCTCACGCTTTAAATGAATAGGGCAGTATTGCTTTTTTTTTGGAGAAAAATCGGCCTAACAAAAATGTGTAAATTTAAAGAAAAGTCAAGTTAACTTACCACTGTTATGAATATTATTATCTTATCTATATCTTCGTCTTGTATTGAGTTGCGGGATATTTTCAATAGTAGCGGATCTGATACATAGAGATATATGGCTAATTGGACGGTGGGAAGCACTGCCGTTAGATTTTCACTATCACTGGTAGTTGATGGACAATTGGTAGCGTACGTTCAATTCCAAATCCATCAATTTATAGACCCAATCACCATAATAAAATATTTGAATCAGCTGTGCAACAGTATGATAAAAACATACCCACAAGAAGGAAGTTTGTTAAACCCTTTCAAACAGATGTGACTTAAGTAGGGTATGTTCAGTCGAGGAAGTGTCACAATTTGGATTAAAAGTATTCCACTGTTTCCACAGAATGAATTGTAAAGGACATTGTTCACGATTAATTCATTAAGGTCTGGCACATGATAACAGTTGCCAGCTCTAGCAGATTCAACCCCAAAAAGCTTGGCCATATCCAACTCACTAATAAACCCCCTAGCTAGGCTAGCTTGCATGGAATGCTGAACTTGGGCAAAGCATAGTACAAACCCTTGGGATCAGGATAAATAATGCACCCGCCCTCGCTATAAGAAGTTTAGTCTTCTTTTCCACCTGTAATATTGTAATGTAAGCTTGGCAGTAGTGGCCTTCCCCTATCCCAACTCTCTAAGCAGTGCTTAATTTCATGCAACTGTTGAAGTTTTGTACTGTAGATGCTCTGCTGTCAGTTTTCCTTGAAACAAATCCACGGTTGGCTACCATCTCCACCTTCATGTGAATGAAGTATGTATTCATGCTTTCACTTTCCAACATCACTCAGGCTGCACAAAGTGACTGTAAAATGTACCCTTCTTATTGTATCAGGTTGTTGGTGCATAATCGTAGACTATCAAAGATGATATGATTAAGACAGGCAGGTGATATTTTATATTCCTCACATTAATTCATGCAATATTGATAGAACAGTGACAGTACAAAAGATGAAGTGATGGGGGGGATCAGGGAGAGGAAAGTTGAAGAAAGGGAAGGGGAGAAGAATTTAGAAGGTGATAGGCCAACCTTGACCTCACACTCATAGAAATACCACAAGTAAAAGATGGTGCGGGGTAGCACAGAAGTGCTAGGCGAATTACTCCTATACTCCTTGTGCACTTGAAGAATTACTATGTCATAGTCTGTGAAAAAAGAAAAAAATGAGTGCTGGTAATGGTTTTATAGTATTTCCAGTGTTCAAGAATTCAGCTAGCTTTAAAATCTGCTGCATCTCAGGAATGCTCCTTTAAGGTTGAGGGGATGGATGATGGTAGGCCTACATGGGCATCTACAAACAGGTTTTTCTCCTTAATTTTACCCAGTAAGTCAAACAAATCAGGTTATTTGAATTTCATATGAGAAACAGAGCACCCTTGGATGACTGACATTCAACACCACTTGTCCGTAAAAAAAATTTAACGCACTGTAACGTAATATTTAGTTCCGTACAAAGCCTTCTGTTTTTGTAGTCGATCTTATGCTGCATATGAGGAACTGACATCATGGTCTTTGTGTTAGACTAAGTAGTCCAGTCACTTTAATTGATGGTGCTCAGTTGTTTTAAGGAACATTTCTCAGAAATTAAAAGTGGTATAGATATACAACCTGGATCGACTGATTGGTAATGTTTTCTTTTTCTTTACCAGTCCAACAAAACATATCAAAATAACTTTGTGTCTACAATCATCCTCTAACAGGTCAACATGAGTGTGTGCTCTAGTATACAGGGTTTGGGGACTTGAGAAACTTAATAGCAAAACTGCCCAGCTAGAAGCAATGACATACAATGAACTTCAGGCAACACAAGATAAGTCATAAGTAAACTTCTTACTCACAAAGCAATTAGTCCAAGGGAGTATATGGCCATCACCTTATATCCTCACAAAAAAATATGTTTCAAATCTATTTTCATATATCTATATTATATACAGATTTTATACCATTTGCCATTACTGGAAGAAAAAAAAATTTGGCAAATGGCTTAATTGGATGCAAAAAGTAATTACAAGTCACAACAACTGAACGCTCGACCAACATGGCGTGATCATTTTTTTTTTCAATGACACAGGCAACAGACGATATCCTAGACAAATTTCTAGCAAATACCAAAACTTAAATTCTAGATCATTTATCTTTATGGATCATGAAAACTAGATCTTCAAATCCATAACACATCATCTCACTTATGATCACTGATAGATATGGCAGAGTTTGTAACAAAGTTTACTTCATCGACAGGAGAGTTGAGTCATCGCCACTGATTTTCACAACTCCAGTCAAGTCGGTGACTCGAGTCACTGTATTATCTCTGTCGAGAAAAAACGTTATAGAGCCACTTTTCTTTTGAAATATAATAGTGATTCATTACAACAATGAGATATTTCCACCAGATGAAAAAAAATCACATTGGTACCGCTCCTCATGAGACTAATGTTTTATACCATTAGTAAAGATGAAGGCTGTCCTCACACTTCACAAGTACTCATATAAAACATACAGTTAACAAAAACTCTGGAATACTTCCAACAGGATTAGTGAGTGCTGAAGTTTTTCATCGCGATCACAAAAAAACCCCCAAAAAACAGGGTCTGGCAAGTATGGACGACGGAAACGGAAAGATTCGATTTGAAATCGGCGAAATAAGGCTCCGTCTGAGAAGTAGCACATTTCTCACAGGCTAAAAGCCAGCTTCTCCATACTTTGGTTAAATGATGAAACTCTCACTTCCAACAAACATGGATATTTGGGTCACTCTGTATTTGGCTTTCGAGTTCCTCGTGAGGTATTCCCGTCTTGCAACAGATCTGATCGAGGTCCATATCACCTTGCATATATCTTTAGAGGGAAAAATATTTGAGATATCATTTGTAGGTCGTTCGTATCTACTCTTGCCAACAAAAGAAACATTTCAGAAAAGAGATATATATTGAAAAGAATAACAGATGTAACATTAATGCAAAATGTGATATCCACATTTAAAATTGTGACTATTATAGAAATGTTCTCGTCCATATATTTGCTTAAGAAAGAAGAAGCGACATGATTAAAACGGCTAATTGTTAACGAACTTCCGAGACAAGCAAATTTCCGTTCAGACGACCAACATCAGCTGTTGGTGGTCGTCGACAGACGACTAGTCATTTACATCCAATTGAGATCGCATTTGAACTGAGTAATCTCAAATAGGTCAATACAATCAATTGGTATTACCCGACATCACTTTGGAGATTTAAAAAAAAAAAAAATTAGTGGTAGCTAGGCCTATGATCCACCCAAATGGGAAATTCTACTGGACTTTTAGCTGGTGCTCTAGTCACCAAAACTTACACATCTCTCTCTGCAGTGAATATATTGTTTGTTTTTTTGTTTTTTTTTGCAACATTTTGTCGAACTATCAAATTTGCTGTTCAAACAACCACAAAGTTAAGACCTGGTTTTCCTTGCAACAACCAGGAAAAGTCCTCACAGACTTGCCCTGTTAATCATTAACACTATGAAGCACTAATAGTCAGATTATTCCAAATCCATCTTTAAATCCTTTTTCATAAGTTTTCTTTGTTCATTTCTCTGTTACCATGCACTGTCCAAGCATAAGTTTGATGAAAATGATAGCTCACAATTTCTCTATACCACAGTCCCAGAGGAGAGCTCTTTAGCTTAACTGTTAACAAATTTTTCAATTCCTGCCTTAAAAATTTGCTCATCTGTAATCATATTCTGAACCATATACCTGCAACATATCTGTGGTGAAACTGATGATGCAAGCTAGTGATCAAATGTAACAAAACAAAAGCTACATGACTCCTGATTTATTATTACCTGTCAAGTTTGGCACCCTTCCTGCCCCCTACCCTCACTGGGTGAGGGACCAGTCTCCTGATCAACCCTCTGACCACTCCGAACTGGATCAGGTTCCTATTGATAAAACAAGACAGTCTGTTACGCCGTCATTAAAGGACAAATTTAAACACGACATTAACTTTGATACGTTGTAGACAGCTTTAAAGAACACTGTTTATTTGTAAAAAGTTGTATTTCTAGAACACTTTCAATTTTTTGAGAAACTGCTCAGGTTCATCAAATAAAGTGACTGGACTATTTAGTCTATAAATACATAGACTATTAAGGTCAGTTCCTCAGATGCAACACAAAACTCAATAGCATATTTTATGGCATCAAAATGAAGTGTTAACAATGCAGGAAATATTTGTCGAGGACAATTGGTCTTGGATGTCTTCCATGCTCTGTTGTTTATCTTAAGTTTAAAAGAACTTGGCTTTTGTTGAGTTATATGCATTAATCAAACGATGGATTAACAATAACATTTAGGCCTGCACTGAGCACTATTTGACTTCATCATTGGTTTTAACCTTATGGCAGCATTCTAGAGATTGAAAATATCATAAAGGTAAAATATCTTGATAAACCCAGAACCCTTGTAGAAACATTACTAGCACTCAAATGGTTGTTTTTATTCTTGGACTATAAAATATCAAGAATCAAATTCTGGCTGCATCTGCGTCATCCCTAAAAATTATCCTCTTCTTGTTTAGCTGCATGGTGCACTCAGCCAGGGGGGTAGGAGCGGGGGGGCACTGGGGGCACATGCTCACCACATTTTTCCAAAATAGCAAATGTGCCCTACTGGCAAATAACATGTGCCCCTTAGATGAAGAACTGTTGTTTGAATATCTTAAGCCTTTGTTAATTTTAATATTTTTTTTAAATTATTTATTTTTAGTCTGTACATGCTATTTTTAAAATGGCATCCCATATCTTTTTGCAACACGGTTAACAATAAACAATCTCAATTAATAAAATCAATGTTGCAGCACACCATAATAGTATCGATAGCATACTAATACATCATATATTTAAGTGAAATGGCCGGTGTGTATCGGTTTATAGCATAACAAGTGGTGGTTGTAAAAGAGAAAGTGCCCCTCTGATGTTGTGCCCCCCCCCCACTTGTTGGAAGCTTCCTACCCCCTGCACTCAGCCTATAATAGCCCAAGCAACAAATACTTGTTCTGACAGGTATTAAACAAAAGTGCAATCACTGTATATTTTTTTTAAGTTCAAAAGATTTGGTGTGACAAGATATTTAAATGCCAAGGGACATCCACAGCTGTGGGAAAATAAACAGATAACTGTGCTCATTTTGCCCCTCTAAGTTGACAACAAAAGCAAAGATTACAAGAGATTTAACCTTACAAGATGGTTACTACCATCCCTAATAAACTTTGATGAGATGAAAATCAAATGCATTTTCTCACCTTTCATCAACCCCTAAGGACTTAGGATCATGTCTTAGGCACAAGTCCCTGACAGTTGTTCCTGGACCTAGTGCACAATAGAGCTGAAGAATGGATCTAGCCGAGGGTGGATCGTGACCTGAGAGTGGATGGAAAGTATC
The DNA here is from genome assembly GCA_000934455.1 of Apostichopus parvimensis. Classification (NCBI taxonomy): domain Eukaryota; kingdom Metazoa; phylum Echinodermata; class Holothuroidea; order Aspidochirotida; family Stichopodidae; genus Apostichopus; species Apostichopus parvimensis. Next base: position 118,522 of record KN885422.1, on the reverse strand, counting down.
TAGAAGCTGTCACCATTCAACTTACTTCTCTTTCACTAATTGTGACAGTTTTTTACATATCTGCATACCATAAACTAAATTTATTCATGCGACTTAAGCACAATCTCCAACAAAATTTGCTATATTCACTGAAATAAAGAGTTCAATGTTCTCTAAAATACTGGACAAGTTAAACTATTCTTTTGATAAAAAAATACCTGACGTGAAGGAATAGACACTTGATAAGGAATATACTCACCTTTCGTGGGGACATATTTGATACAGCCTTTCACTAAATTTAAAAATATTCATACCGCAATATGCAAAGCAATACACAGTTCTCAGTACAGAGTGTCTATATACAGAAAGCTACAAACGTTTGCACAATCTTCCAGGCAACTTCTGCAATTTTTGTATCTGGCAACAGCCCATGAACATTGGCAAATATACTCTATGAATGCCAAACCCGGACAAAACCCCATGACACCAAGAAGACGATCATTTAAGTTGTTACGGCAACTCACAGGTAATCTACCGGTACTTGTATCTAAGACCCAGCTTTTGTTAACAACCCTGGATCAGCCACAGTATTCATTCTAAGTGCCACATGATGAAAACTTAAATGTTACAAGTCCTTATTTTATACAACACCATGCATTCAGACATACGATTATTTAAGTTGTTATGGCAACTCACAGAAATCTACCGATACTTAGTCTCACAGATCCCGCTTTTGTTAACAATCCTGGATCTGCCAACGTATTCATTCTAAGTGCCACATAGTTAAAAACTTAAATGTTACAAGTCCTTTACTTTATACAACACCATGCATTAGACAGTGACTTTAAAACAGGAGAAAAGTGATTCATTTGGTTACTGACCTTCTAAGGTGACATATTTGATACAGTCTTCAAGTAACTGATTATCTTCTACAACTTTATTAACGTCTGGCTGCAGCAGATAAACATTGGTGTACTGTAATGACAATAAAAAAAATTCAAACACAATGCCAGATGATCAAATAGACATGCAATCATACAAGGGGTACACATTTATCGGAAAACTCTAGAATCCTTCTTGAAGGAAATATGAAACCCAATCTTTTACATCAGCTCTAGAATCCTTCATGAAGGAAATATAAAACCCAATCTGTTATACTCAGCTTATATTTCTGAGCAATGTTTTATGATGAATGGTTATCCCCAGAAAACTCTCGAAAATACTCTTCTTCGTGAGATACTTCTTAGTCTCAAATTTAATAGATGTGTCAGAAAGCTGTCGGTGTTTTTTAAATACGTGATGTCACAGTACAAAGACAAGTGGCAGAACCGTTTTGGTTTGGATTACATGCTACTGAATAATTCTACTGACTAGCAAAGATGTAATACCGATTATCAAATTTTACACACAAATTCTAATGGCTGCATGCATACACACAAACTGGTTATGTTCACCATCAGAGGATACAGGACCTAAAGTCATTTGTTCTGCATATGAAGGTACATACTAGTACACCAACCAAAGGGGTGTGGCGGGGTGGCTCTAAATTTATCTTTAACAGAGACGGTGAATTTCTGTATGAGGAGGAATCTCTTATATTTATTTACCAATAACATTCCCCTATAACTTTATTAACCTATAACATTGATAAAATAACTTAATGATGGATGTGCCTATGTTTTACTCGACACGCCTCTCAAATAAAAACATGTTTTTGTTTTTATAGCTCTTTGATGAAGTATTTGAAGAATCATGTAGCATCTCTCGGAGTTGGCTATGTGTCTCACTTTAACATCCAATTATGCTGCTTTCACAGTTTGCACCTTTTAAGGTTAAACCTAACCTTACAGGTACAAAGATCTTTCTATATTGGCAGATGTTTACAGCTTACTGCACAACTGCTTACAACATGTTTACATGTTTACAGTATCTACTACACTAAAAACATAGCAATGACATCCTCATTCACAAATTCAATTGGCACATTCTATTAACATACGTATGGAAACACCAATGAAAGCATTAGGATTCTTTTCATCTGTAACTTTTTCTCAAAATCGTTTGACTACTCTAAGGTTTAAAGAAGCTGGAGGACTTCATAAATAAGATTCTAGACTCACCTGAAAGACAGGTATTATCTTGATGACACCATAAGCTCTGTAGGAAGAAAAGAAAATCATCTGGGACTAAAAATATGAACTGTACATACATTGTCAATAACTCATAACAGTTGTTTTCAAAATTTAGATCAATTAATTTTTTTAAAACAATTTTTAGGTCAAAATTACAAATTTGAGGGTCCAGGGATTAGTCTTTGCGGTAAAAGAAGAAACAGTTGATAAAGGGAGGTAGTGGATGGGGAGTTGGGGACGATGCGAGGGGGAGGGTTGGATGGTGCGTCAAGGCATCAAACACCTCTGGGGAGTTTCACTGTACCAACACAACCAACAATAACCCAGCCGTGCTAGAATGATCATTTGTTGGGAATACAGCACCAAAGTATTTATTAGAGTGACCTCAAAATTACTGGATATACCACAGTGCCAACACTGCTTGGGCATTTGTTTAGCCGTTTACAACACATACTTCCACGACAATCTCTTTAACACTGTGCTGCGAATGAAATAGGATTACCTGTAAAACCTGTCTTTCACATGATTTTGCAATAAACCTAGGGAAACATCTCACTTACATTAGATTCTGCAGACATATTTTTGACACACTGAGTTCAATTCCTGCTTTAGCTGTGATTGTCTTCACATGGTTGATACCATCAATATGAGGTAAAATCTAGAGTATAAAATAAAAATAAAAATAAAAATAAAAATAGAATGAAACAAGATGAGAGGTAATTCAATGTTGCAGATGATCTTTACAATGCAAAGAACCTTCAGCTCTGTCATAACTTAGCCAACATGAATAAAGGCTACAATTACTTCATTAATTCATGACATATTTACAAACATAAATGGCAAATATATATCTGATATTGTTGACACAGACATGAGTAACCCACTTCTCCATTTTCTTAAAACATCCACAAAAAAAGCTAGAGTGCTATAGTGACGAAGCAATACATGTACTAAATTTCTCCAAGAATAACGTTAGGATCTTCATATGCGCCATATCAAGCCAATGGTTGGACGATATATTAGCATAAAATCCATTCCCACGCTGCTTACGATATATTTTATGAACGTTACAAATCGATCTATGTCAATAGTCTTCTATGTATCACTGTATCAGTACTATAAAAAAGATGGCAGAAAAGGCATCCATGGTTTTCAATGGGATACTTAATTTTATTAAGACAAAAACCAAAACCAAAAATGAAATGATTAACACGGCTATGGCATACAAAATATGAGATCTGTGCAGAAATTGGCAAAACCAAGTAAAACTTTAATAAGTGCATGTAAGGCAAGGGCTCATAGAAATTCTCTAGCAGTGAATGTTATAATGAAGGTAAATATGTATGAAGCATATTGCCTTTTTGCTTCCACGTATGGGGGATTCACTTGAATGGACCATTTCAAAAAGATCAGCTTAGATTTTCTCATTTATTATGGTAACTCATAAAGGGCGTGAAATTGAAAAAAAGAAGTCCCAATAGCTGACACTTTTTGTATTCACAAATGTGAGAGATTTACCTGCTCAATGAGAAACATGTGATTGTTTGATATTATCACCCAGAATATGGATCTAAAGTTGGATTAAAGTCCAGCGGGACCAGCTTTTTCCAAGGGGAAATGAAACCAGTGAAATAATAATAAAACTGAGGATTCTAATATGCTCGGAATGTAGTGAAAGAAGGCAATTTAGATCAATTTACATTCGTTGTTTACATTCCTACGTAACAAGTTCATAGTTGTCAGAAAAAGATACTCAATGACCACAAATTTTAGGTTGCTACCAACATCTTCTTAAGAGATAATTCTGGGCAGATTTCAAATATAAACTGGCCAGACCAATTTTTGCAGATCCAGCCAGAGCCAGAACCGGATATTTTTTCAGCGTCTGGCCGGACAGGATATCCGTTACATCTCTTAACCAGAATTTACGGGAGTGAATAGGTGATTTGAAACCTAACAGAAGTATTTTTGGTAGCTATGACTACAAAAATGATTTGCAAGCTGAAATTGGGAAAGGAGTTATGCAACTGGGTATAAAATGTGCAACAGAGGCCAACATTTTAACAAATATTACATATAACCTATATGACATATTCTACATTTAATGATATTAAAAATTTTGTATTACAAATTTTACATACTATTTGCAAAAATGGCAAATCTCTTATAAATCGGTCATTATGTGATTAACCACATGTATGTACTCTTACCTGTTGGGTAGTTAAGTCCCATTTCCTTGAGTCCAAGACATCCGCATTGGTCAGAAACATGGGAACGTGATGATCGTTAACGGTGATCACCTCTGCGTTAGAATGCACAATCTTTAGATGGATTGTATTGGATTCATCTGCAAGAAAATAGCAACAGAAATATATAATCTCGTATTTTTCTTTGCAGAGTAAAACCAAACTGAATTCCTTCACAATTGGCCAACAATGTCACATTGAGACCTTAAGATCCTACGTTACTGAATGACACTACCATTGATGCAATTGCTGAGTACTAAATCTTGATGAGAATTTCATCTTATGTTAAGAGAAGCAAAAGCTGATAAAATGATTCAAGTTAATTAACTTGAAAACTATGCCTGCTTATAAATTGTACGCCTTTACCAAGGTTTCAATGTTAATAGTCAACGCAGAGAGGTCCCAAGGGCCAATATCGCAATGGATGAAAAATTAGAAGGGGAGAAACTTCACATTCCACACAAAATTAAGATGAGCAAGAGAGAGAGAGATTTGACAAGAATGAAAAGACAATTTGGCCACAAAACTGACCACTCATAGTCTTCACATTTCTGTCATTTACTGATATTAATTGGAAATTAAAGTTGGTTAAAAAACTGCCAATTCCTTCAATTCATTGTTAGATTAGCATTGAAGTTATTTTCAAACTATAGCCTAACAATATTTTATATAATTTATTCAGTTGTTGCTCTGAACAGATAAATATTCAAAAATATGAAAGTTTATACCATACCAACAGAGAGAGAGCATTGTCCATGCTGGTTCAATTGGTTTAGAAGCTGGGAGAGGATATCTGGTATTTTAGCTTTGGAATCTTCTCCAGAAATAAACCCTCTCTCAACCTGGAAACAAACAAATGTTTAATTATATCAACAAACAACACAGAAAAGATTTCATTTTGAGACCATTTTTTTCCTCAGTTTTTTTGTGTTGAAGTTCATTTCATTTATTTATTCAGCCAAATGTATAAAAATATTACACATCAAATATCACAAGGTTTTCCTGCTCCATAATGAGAAAGAATTTTATAACAGATATATGTAAAGATATGCAAAAAATATGTAAGAAATCTCAAAAGTGAAAACAACTTTAATATTAAAAAGAAACAGCAGTTGATCAACAGCGATTAACCTAACTTCATGTATTAAACTAAGAAAACATACATGCGACAATTGTGACATATAACAGTGGAAGTTTTTTATTTTACCTGCATAAAAATTACTTTCAGACACTTTCAAAAACAATTATACTTACATAAAATTATTTGCTGTAAAACTGATCAAGTAGTAGAACCTCTGTAACAATAAGTTTATCTTATCCTATTGTGTTATGACAGCAGGTCTGGAGGGGGTGGGGTGGGGTAGGGGG
>KN885422.1:102746-112747 GCA_000934455.1 Apostichopus parvimensis | reverse complement strand
CATTATGTGATTAACCACATGTATGTACTCTTACCTGTTGGGTAGTTAAGTCCCATTTCCTTGAGTCCAAGACATCCGCATTGGTCAGAAACATGGGAACGTGATGATCGTTAACGGTGATCACCTCTGCGTTAGAATGCACAATCTTTAGATGGATTGTATTGGATTCATCTGCAAGAAATAGCAACAGAAATATATAATCTTGTATTTTTCTTTGCAGGGTAAAACCAAAATTAAATCCTTCACAATTGGCCAACAATGTCACATTGAGACCGTAAAATCCTACTTTACTGAATGACACTACCATTGATGCAATTGCTGAGTACTAAATCTTCATGAGAATTTCATCTTATCTTAAGAGAAGCAAAAGCTGATAAAATGATTTAAGTTAATTAACTTGAAAACTATGCCTGCTTACAGATTGTACGCCGTCATCAAGGTTTCAATGTTAATAGTCAACGCAAAGAGGTCTTAAGGGCCAATATCGCAATGGATGAAAAATTAAAAGTTGAGAAACTTCATATTCCGGAGAAAATTAAGATGAGCAAGAGAGACAGAGAGATTTGACAAGAACGAAAAGACAATTTGGCCACGAAACTGACCACTCGTAGTCTTCACTTTTCTGTCATTTACTGATATTCATTGGAAATTAAAATTGGTTCAAATATTGCAAATTCCTTCAATTCATTGTTAGATTAGCATTTAAGTTATCTTCCAACTCTTATGAAATATAAACCATTTTCTATAGCCTAACGATATTTTATATAATATATTCAGTTGTTGCTCTGGAGAGATAAATATCAAAAATATGAAAACTTATAGCATACCAACAGAGAGAGAGCATTGTCCATGCTGGTTCAATTGGTTCAGAAGCTGGGAGAGGATATCTGGTATTTTAGCTTTGGAATCTTCTCCAGAAATAAACCCTCTCTCAACCTGGAAACAAACAAATGTTAATAATATCAACAAAAGACACAGAAACGGATTCATTTTGAGACCATTTTTTTCTCATTTTTTTTGTGTTGAAGTTCATTACATTTAACTCTTCAGCCAATGTATAAAAATACTACACATCAAATATCACAACATTTTCCTGCTCCATAATAAATATGAGAAAGAAATTTATATTAGATATATGTAAAGATATTAAAAAAAAATGTAAGAAATCTCAAAAGTGAAAACGATTTTGATATAAATAGAAACAGCAGTTGATCAACAGCAATTAACTTAACTTCATGTATGAAGCTAAGAAAACATACATGAGACAATTGTGATATATAACTGTGGAAGTTTGTATTTTACTTGCATCAAAATTACATTCAGACTCTTTAAAAAACTATTATACTTTGATAAAATTATTTGCTGTGAAACTGATCAAGTAGCAGAACCTCTGTAACAATAAGTTTATCTTATCCTATTGTGTTATGACAGCAGGTCTGGAGGGGGTGGGGTGGGGTAGGGGGTGGCACACAAGGACTTAAACAGACCTTTAATAAGCTGTTTGCAAAAAAAATAGAATGAAAGAAAGATCAAGTTACCTCCATCTGCACCAAGTATCTTGCTAACTTCTTCACAATAGGTTCATATACAGTCACGTCTGTTCGAGCACTGCAGACGAAACCAACATTGAAGAGGAGGGCGTTGCGAGAGTATTTGGCATTAGTGATCCCGACAGGACAACCGAGTATCTTCTTGTCCCACACATTTCTGAAAAAGTCAAATCAATATGAGGATGCAAATAGTTACAGGAAATTTAAGTCATTAAGAACACTTGGAACAATATTTACTTTGGATATGTTTGCAGGTCAATCCATTGACCAGAACTGCCCTGTTAACAATCTTTATGGAATCATAAACACTATTACCTGTTTTCTTAGTTTTCTTGTATCATCATAAAATTCTACCAGCAAATTTATGGAAAATGTGAAGAATAATTGCAAGAATATTGCTGACAGAGCTATAATAATTTCAAGATAATTGACATGCAAGAGTGATTTTGAATCCATATTAAATGACACAATTAACAATTTTATATTGAATGCAAGTATGGAGGTTTATCAAGATTGATACCCACACTCTTTGCAACATTGGAGTAATTATTTGTTGTGGGTTTTTTTGGTAAGGGAAGAACTAGAATGGCTTTCATTCAAGCATTTCTTAATTTCCTGCATTAATTTTTCCCCTTTTTTTTTGGGGGGGGGGGGAAATGGGGGATGAGGCTTTTGTCTTTTTCTGCATGTCTTTGCTTATAAATTGTAGATGTGACTGTCTGTAAATCCTGCGATTTTGATAATGCTGTACATTTCTATAAATTATATAAATGTTTCATTTAATAAAACATATACCACTAATTGTTGAACATGTATACAGAAAACTATGTAACAGAATTATGGATTGTCCAGTACAGGAGACCAAGAAATAACAAGCTTATTCGGGGGAACTATATAGTCTGAAATCCACTTTAATAGGAGAAAGGTCTACAACTGTAGCAACTAGGAATTTTCTTACATGGTGATTAGTTTATCCAGCAGTTCTGGCTTTGGTATAAAGTAAGCAGACAATATGTCAAATTCTTCTCTGGAAATACAGTCATCTGGAACCTGCAGTTAAAAAAACATGGAAAAGGAGAGCATTTATGTATCTACACGAGCAAGGAACCCTTCAAGTTCAAAGTTTGTTCTATTTTGATTTCATTCAGAAAATGTCAAATGGTCAAGGCAAAACAAAATTGCTCATTTCGGGATCACATGTATTCATTGCACATTACCGCATGTAATTAATGCACTACTGCATGTAAATTCCTCAAATAAAAATATTCACAGGTACCTAATGTACATATGTATGTTAAATTAATGTTGGGTCCTTTAATTTGTCACTTTAAAAACAATATTAAGAGCCTGAAGTATGTACAATAGAAATAAGGAATAATGATCCAGATAGGAGACTGTTCCAAACAGATGTTGCAAAAGTTTTACTCAGGCCTCTTCATATCCTAAGGAGGTACATTGTGACACACACACACACATGTTTTGATGACTTATAATCAATTGATGCTTTGTTTTAGTATAGATCTCACTTTAAAATTGTTCCTCAAAATCGCTACCAAAAGAAGATTTATTAACAAATAAATTCACGCAACAGTGTGTGTAAACTTCTCTCGTTACTAAGAGTGAACTTTCTGAGCAATGTTTTAATATAGTCTACGTAACATTTCAATAAAATATAAATTTATGGTACATTGTTGATAACGACATTACATGCAACCTTACAGAGTGAAAGATCTTCAGACATGAAACAGTTTCAGCACTTCCAATATAGGTAAATTGTTATAAATAGCAATTGTGAAAGCTTTAAGCAGGAACCACATACAGTACAGAACATTTAAGGTAAAATATACTTTGTGTCTCAGGTGCCGTCATACCCTGACAATAATGTTGCAGTGTACCACATAGCATGTATAGTAAATACAAAAATTGTCTTCCAGTACTATAAAATAGAATACAAAGTAAGAGCCATGCTGCTCTGAGAAGAATTTTTCTTGGATTGCCTAATTTTGGAACAGATACTGGCTATTGTAATGATATACAGTCAGGGTATATGCTCTTTTCTTTCATTTTGCATAGGCCCGCACCAAAACCTGTTGAAAACAGAGTTGAATGAAATGCTTCATGGTGTGTGTACCTTAACTCTTCATTTCTATGTTGTCTACAAGGAACAAATGTCAAATGTTGTGTGACATGGTGGTGTGGGAGGGGAAGGGGTGGGAGAGTGAAGATGTTGAATGGACGTCATGCATGACACTGACAAGTAACGGTTTGAATGAATATATTATAATTAAAGCCTACGATATGAAGCAATTTACAGCACTTAGAAGCCTAGCATAACTGATATACATATCTTCCTCTACAGGCTGTAGATAGCCTACAACATTAGTAGTAGGCTACTGTAAGATTGTTTGTATGGGCCTAGCCTATGTAGTATGTATACTGACCTGGTAAGTCAGCCGAGGTCCAACCTCTGGGTGGAATTCGCTGAAAAAGATACACTCGATAGCACCTTTTTTAATTACTTTCATAATGTTCTTTCTTCGAAACCGGGTATTCGACTTTCTATTAATTCCTTCTTTTTTTCAGAAACATATAATCGGTGCTCCTATTTGAAGCCACTTCCAGCTTTCTGCTCGACCCTGCACAGAATCTTTGTAGGCATACATGAGACTGTCCAAAGTTGTGGCTAGTGTGATTGGAATTTGTTACCAACGCACGGATTTCTTAGCCCTACACAAAAGAGACTCATTCTGATATTAATTTGAATAACTCTTGAAAGTTGATACATAGGGTGAATTCCTATGAACAAATAACCAAAAGAAAATTGTAAGTAGACTAGACTTTACATACAGTGAAGTCCTGACCTCCTCTGACTGGACCTACATTGCCGATCGGGAAGAATGAAACTCCTATGGCTTCGGCGTTTTGACATACGCGTTGCTGTAAAGCAATGTCGACTGAAATAAAGTCCGACACTGTAGAAATACTAACCACAAAGCTTGAAGGTCAAATTTCAAACCTGCAGTCACCAAAATACACAAACTTACTTGTCAGCAGATGGCAGATGATGATAAGGACCCATTGAAGTCCACTATCCCCAGCGTTGACTCAAAATCTTTCAGGGCAGAAGTAATAGATACTCTAGGCATGGTTTCTCATATCTCCGCTATAGTGTTGACGGGATACGTCATTTATTTGGCGTGGCCTTTTCCAAGTAAGATTTCGTTTGTCCTAAAGTGGGTTGCAACCTAACGTTACAAACTACTCAGTACTGACTAACTGTAGACTGTGCTAGGCCTAGGTTTGTATTAAGAACTTTAATAACATGGTAAGTCAGTTCACAATGGTCAGTTAATGAATCAGCATGATTTCTGTGCATAACATTAACTCAGTATTACTGAATGTTATCAACACATATTATTGGGCTGTTCCCAAAAGCCTGTACAGTAATTGTTGTGTGTTGTAATTCATGAAAATGCCAGTGAGAACTTGTACTGCTATTCTAAAAAAGGGTTTTAAAAATCATAATGTAGAATAATTTAAGTGTACCTTCTGATTTGAAAACTACAATCATCTTTGAAAATATTACTTCTTCACTGATATTCAAACTGAGAATTATTTTTGAGAAACAGGAAAAACATTCCATCAGTAATTGCCTTGATACTGATACATCATTATATTTTCTGCAATATATTGGGCTGTCTTATAAATTCCAAAGAGGAAGCTTGATAGAAAGGAACATGCATATACAGTGAGTGAGTGTTATAGCTTGTCTTTATTTGTATCACACTTAACCCACATCACAACCATGACAAGTAATTAGTTGTTGACCATATTAAAGAGGATATATGTGATTCATGGAGAGTAAGTTTAGTAGCAAAGGCATCAGAAAGAGTGTGAGTATAGACACCATCAAGAACCCTGAGGAGGGGGTGGGGGGAGGCTTACCAGTCAAAACGTCCCTTTACCAAAACGTCCCCGTACCAAAACGTCCCCGCTTTTGGTCAAAACGTCCCCGTTGGTCAAAACGTCCCCGTAAGTCAAAACGTCCCCGTGTGAATGTGATGGACTGATATATAGACTTGTATGATGAACTTAATCTTCAATAACCACTAGAACAGACATCACCATAAATAGATTCCGTTCTGGAAATAATTGATCTCATTCCACAGCCTTTATGGATTATTAAAAATATATAAAGAACAGATGTAAATAACAGTTTATGATTTAATGAGTAACATTATAACATAAAACTTAAAACCTCTGTACTCAAATTTGTGTGACCATTAAGTTGTTACTTGAGAGTGGGATGAACTGCTGCTCTTGCTTCTGAAATGTTCAGTTTATTCTTTAATTTTAGGCTCAAATATTTCAGTAGATGGTTCAACAAGGTCATTTCCATTTCGTTCATTGTTCCACAGATCTGTTCTCTTGGCATCCCGTTCTTATGACATTAGCAGTGAGTACATGCTTTGATTAGCCGTTATTTGCCCAAATCGACCGATATCGGATTTTTAATATCTCCCACATGGATAAAATTCTGACATGATACCGATATCAGTAGAAAACCCACTCCCTTCACACAAACAACACTATTGCTGTAACAGTTTAGTGTACGTATGTTAGATGAATCCTGCTCTTCAAACTTGCAAGCTTGGTGACCCCAATTTTCACCCTGATCACCCTCCAGTGACGAATATTGTGGCCTTGGGAAAAGGGACCTCTGGGAGGAGAGGTATTCCGCTTGCATTTGAGAATAACAGTACTTTTCCAATCATTAACTTTCAAGATTTTTCCACATTATTCCTACAAGAATAGACACTGTTCCTTTTTCTCTCAAGTTTTTGGCTATTCTCCAAAACATTTTTTGGCCTACTGTATATAAGGGGTTTTTTGACCACCAGTTTGAATATATATATCACAATTAATTTTCAACCAACTGTTGTTGTTAGACTCTTGTATACAGTATATATGTTAAGAGTCCTAAATCCCTTCATTGTTATTGAAGCCCTCACAATTCACATCTCTTCTCTGTGTTCCTTCTTCTCAGTTTGCATTCCTCATGACGGAGGCCATTCTTTTCTTCTCGACGGAGAGTTCCCTGGTACCGAAGGTACAAAGGCCCACAAAGGTCAACTACCACGTCGCCACCATGATAGCTGCCATCGCCTGCGGGATCGCCGGTTTCTCGGTGATTTACGTGAACAAAAACTTGAGCGGGAAGGATCACTTCACGTCGTGGCACGGCACGTTCGGACTCATCGTGATATGCTACATGTTTGTGCAAGCCTCGGGCGGTATCATCACGAGGTACCCTAAGCTGATAGGCGGCAAGATCAAACCGGCTAACCTGAAGTTATATCACGCTACGTCGGGTCTGTTTCTCTTCTCTATGGTATGCGCGACTCTCTTCCTGGCCTTATTCAGCAATTGGTTCGTCCAGAATTCCAGCGAAATTGCATGGTACGTCTGCCACATGGTCATCGCTCTCCTAGTCCTGATGGTCATGAACCAAATTACCACAGAATACGTGCCAAAAGCGTTCAAGAAACGGTCCCAACAGTACTAGACTCTCCGATTGCTAAACCCCTAGGGTGCACGGGGTTGCCTGAGAGGGTGAGATGGTCGTCGTAGTTTTTCCACACTCTTTTTGTCTTACCGAATAAGGAGGTATGGTTCCTTCTCCTACCACCTTTCTGTTTCTCCGCATTTTAGGAACGTTTTATAAGACCAGTTTGTGGACCTGTATGTGAAAACTTGCAACAAACAAAAAACCTTGAAGTTGAACTTGTACATTTTCTACCATCCTGTGAACTATATACACTAATAATGTGGTAAGGTATTGTTATGTGTTATTGATGACGACTAAGCATGGATGCAAGAGTCTGGTTTACTTAAGAAAGAAGAGATAGCAATCATGTGATTCCCATATACAGTATAAACTTACAAGGCAAGGAATCACTAAACCTGCAGGCATTCTGGTTTGTCTTTTGCCAGCTAAACATTTCGCTTATTCAAGGAATGCAACATATTGGGTAATTGGGAACCTCTGTAGTGTAATGTCATTTTGGGTAATGTTTCTTTAGTCCCTCCAAATAATATCCCCCATATAATCATGAATTTATGGTGAAGCCTTTATGAAAGCTGACGGAATGCCCGCACCGGTCAGGCGAAGCCAGCTGGATGTAACCTGACAGATCTCTTAGTTAAATCGAGGAGTGGCCATGTTGTAAATTTATTAAACGCAACTTGGTCAAAATGATGTCAAGTTATCATCACCCAATACAAAATACAGCTTTAATGTGGAAACTTATTCCATGTGAATCCAATCTTTTTCTTCTCTTAATTTTCATTTTCAAAAGAGCCAAAGTTTAGTGAGGATCTAGTTAACATCATTTCTGTAACACATTAAACAATATTTGCAAAGTTTCATTTTATCCTCTTTTCATAAATGAATACTCTGTAGATTTCTTGTTATTTTATTCTTTTCTGTGATATGAATCCTGAATTTGTTCATTTGTGTTACATGCTTTTTTATATAAAGTGAACATACACAGCAGGTGAAGAAATATTTGATGCCGATCAAGAAAGAAAAACATATTTTTGCATTGTTGATTGAGAGAAATGCTTCATATTCTTTGATGTCCAAAAGTCAATCAGAAAGTTGGTAATTACAATCACAATTTGATTGGCATACAGATTCACAATCAACAAAAATTTGTCGTAAACCTTTTCAAAGAGGATTTGCTTGCTTATTAAATTGATTTCCACAACACTGAAGGTAATACGTACTTTGAAAAAATATCTAATTCTCAACTTGAGGTGACACAATCAAACATAATTTTGTCTGCCTACAGCGGCTACAAGGTATCCAACAATAGCATATTGTGCATTGCATTGCTTTGTTTTTTTTTGTTTATCTTTATTTATTTTTATTTATTTATTATATATGTGACTTGCCATAGACCAGGCTAAAATGGTAATTATGATGAAGAAAGAACAATTGTGTCTTTGTATTATTACAATAATAACAATTCATTTCAGTCAAAATTTCAAACCATCTATTACCCCTTATGTATTCCAGCTGCATTTTATTGAAATTGTTTATTGACAGCATCCTATGACAAAAACGCATCATAAGAATACAAAATAATTATATATCTTTTAGATGTAATATTCCTGGATTAAAAAATGACAGAGAAAATAAAATGTGTCAGGGGTATAATCCCATACATATAATCCATAGTCCTTTGTGTCCCTTGTTGTTATTTATGGAAGTGTTCATACTTATTTTCTTTATAAATCATATTATGTTGAAACTATGATCAATATCAAAAAAAAAAATTGACTGTTCCTTTCAAGATTCTATCCATTGATGAAATTATCTCGCATACACTTCTCAAAAGTCTTTAAAAAGAAACTAAATTTGTTAGAGATATTTTCACAGAATAATGTCAGAAATGGATGAACATAATGTTTAAACAAAGTTTCACAGCTGAGAACTGGGGACAGAGAAGTCAACATCTTGCCAGGATGAGCCTGGAAATAATTACGTCACCGAGCCACCGTTTTGCAACCTTCCTTTATTTCAGTCATACATATTTTCTCGAGGCCCCATAATAGGCCCCACGCTGCTGGATGCCTGACAACCAGATGATAAAATTTCCTTAACAAACTTTGGCAAAGTTAAAATGAAAAGTGAGAAAAAGCTTCCATAAATGTTAAATTATTTTTAATAGTAAGATATTGCAACAAAAGCTTTCCTTTCTCCGGTGATTTAAGCATGCATTTTAAAGAAAGAGAGATGTAGAAAACATTAAACAAAAGTTTGGAAGACCACGACCAATTAAAAACTTTTGAAAGACGAATCGTCAAAAACAAACAAATTTTTTAAATCGCTACATCAGCTATGGAAGATAAGAAAGGTGCTTCTGGTTTGCTTCTTATTTCGACCAAATAGTGAGGTTTGAAGTCTGACGATACATGGTTATTGAATATCGAACATGAAATTTGAATATGAAATTTAACATACGTTGAAGAAGACATGACCAAGCCAAGACTGCCTTTGTTCCTTAAAATATATCTAGCAAGAATATCTTTTAGCCCATTTTATGCCAGACAAACACATTGCACATTCTTTTCGCTATATATATATATTGAGATATGGCCTTAGGATTCACAAATGATTTCGAGTTTGTTAACATGATCATGATTGATCTGAGTAACACAAAAATATGTCACCAATACAGAACTAGCATTATTCAAAAGGCCTACAGTGGAATGACAACCTTCCTTACTGGTTTCAAACCTCTGGACATACAATCAGTGTCCATGGCCTAGTTGGTTGGGGTGTCCCCATATAAAGTGGGAGGCCCAGGTTCAAAACACATCGGAGGATGGAAGATTCCTCACTGTTCTGGATATTCCAACTGAATATGTTTATACATATATATG
>KN885422.1:28437-74448 GCA_000934455.1 Apostichopus parvimensis | reverse complement strand
GATTTAGGGCTTCCGGATTGCAGCTATAACATGGACATTTTAAAATGCAAAGTGAAGTGATTGGCAAATCGTACTTGAAAGGTTCATTTACGGAAAACTCTACCTGTCCTGCAGGCTGCCTTTTTACAATTAAGCTTCTCGTTTAATTTAATTCGTATTTAATCGTATCTAATTGAATTTGAGTTTGAGTCACGATTTATTGAGAGGAAGGGAAGGTAAGGGACAGGGGTGAGAAACGAATGGCAGGGCATCAGCATAATCTGGGCGAGGGCAGGGTGCACTAACTAAAATAGTAAACTATTTTCAAACTCAAAGATGAAATAAGGCACTATTTACGTCTTGATATGTTATAGCCCAAGGGGTTGAGGGGGGGGGGGGGAGTGGGGAGGGTATGACAGCCGGTAACGTCTATATAGCTGCTCTGGTTTTCAATGTATCCTTTCAACTGAATTTTTTTGCATTTCCAGGTGGCCTCAGATGCAATTTGGTGCAATATAGCACACTTCAACACCCACTCCATTTTGTAAATAATTTTGCATTTTCACATGGCCTTAGATGCAATTTGGTGCTCCAAATGAGATTTTTTTCTCATTTGGAAATGAAAAAGGGGTTTTCTGACTTGCGGAGCGGGGGAGGGGCGGAATGATACTTCCGCCCCCCATATTTTTCACTGGGGGCTGGCGCCCCCAGCCCCCCGGTTCCTACGCCCTTGCTCAGATGTATAAATGGTCATTTCTAAAAACATAAAACGTCGTAGTAAAATACGACCTGCACTGATTGCGAACGGTTTACAATGTATCAAAATTGTGTGCCGAAAAGTCATCCTTGAAAAAATAAAAAAAAGACGAACGCAAGTGAGGTGGTTGAATGACTGAAAATATCCATGATTTACATCTTAAGACATAAATCTATGCATTGAGAACGAAAAATTGATTTATTATGCCTCAATGAGTTTGCCATTATAGGAAATTGCAATGTTGATGGTAAAAACATAGCATAACCGTATACGGTATATCATATATAGGGCATTTTTAACGACACTGTTTAATAACTATGAGATATCACTGGTAGGTTTTGCATCTGTTGTAACTCTATTGGTGTGATTCGCATACTTAATGGTATTCTATATTTCATAGACTTTAAAGTTTAAAACTATATGTTAAGCCAAAAATGTTAATGAAGGTTGAATAAGTTATGTATGCCTTCTGTAGTTCGCTGAATTCATGGCACAGTGAACACTTGAATATTACTAAAGTGGAATAACTTTAACACTGATTCTGCTCTCAGCCAAGAATCAAGTTGGAACACACGCAGTGGAGGTATTATCGTAGCTACTGGAAGAGTTAGGTTCAAAACATCAGATCGAGAATGACTTACGCCACAAATTGTATAATCATGTATGGTAACAAATCATTCAAGATATTATTCAACAATGAGTGTAATATTTCTGTATGAACAAGCTTTAGTTGTTGAGAAACTCATGAAGTCTTTACAAATCGTGATTACATCAAACAGAAATGGCTGGACAATACAGTGTAACATAAATCCAATATGGTCAGGTCCTCCGAGAAGCAATACAAACCCCAATTACGTCAACAAAAACAGAAAAGAAAAAGGATAATAAAAACGGGATTTTTCTTATGACATAACTAAAGAAGGCGGCGTTCACTATATGAGAAATTGGCCAAAGGCAGGGGTGTTGCGTCGTCATGGAGTTGTATATGTTGATTAAAAAGGTAAAGAAAGAAAAAAATCAAGGCACCGCAATTTATCAATAAATGGACAACAATACTTATAGGTCTGGATTGAGGACTCGATGTCATGGCATATGTTGGTACTTTAAAGGTATAGACTGACCATTATTATAAGAAGGAACTTGGTATAAAAGATAAAAGAAAGAGATCCGTACCTGTGGCGAGTAGAGCTAAATTGATCTAGGTGTGTATAACTCGTAGTTTTCTCCTATCCACTGATTACGAAGACGACATTGCTAGTTTATCATTGCTTTCCAACCATGCATATGCTTCTTCATTTTGTGGTTTGGCTTATGTCTTTTCTAGTACGTGTGAGTTTGAATATTTACGGCTGTAAGCAGCCCACTAGCCAAGAATGGGAAATTTCATGACTTCTGATTAACCAATACCCAACTCCCCCCAACCACCTTCCCCACCCCAACTCACTAACTCCACTATCGTCCGTGACTCCGTGGACAGGTGCAATTACCTGATTTCTTCTCCTGTTGCCAAACGTACTATTTTGTGCTTTACCTTCACAAGTTCACAACTTTGAAGAATTACAATTTATATATTTATATTACTTTAAGGACTATATATTGTATATGAAGTGGGAACTGTTTGGTGCCTAGATGTGTTTGGGACGCCTTTTGAAAGTGTGACAGTGGGCAAAATGCAATTTGCAGTTTGTAAAGTTGTCATATGTTTTTGTATCACGGTAACCTGTTGACCACAACGGAGCCACAGACGACAGAACTGGATCTAGATCTCTTGAATTTCTGTGCACTGAGCCCGTTCTGCTTTTGCGCTTCCGCATTAACCATAGTTGCCAGCAAAGGTGTCACATTGAGATCGCCGTGGTACGAGTTGTGGGAATCACATTAGCGGATTTAACATTGGTTGTCTATGAACAAACTATACCCGCATACGAGAGGCAATACAAGATGTGGCAGAAAGTAACTGGCAAGACATTTGCCATTGGTAAGTAAACTTTCACTGATTAATTCTGTTAATCTGTAACCGAATTTGTACTCAGCGAGATGAGTAGAATAAGTGGCAATGGTAGTAAACCATTAGCCTACTGCATTGCTACAAATTATATAGGCCTAGGCAGAGGGCCTAGGCCTAAGTTATACGTTATAGTAAGTTATAGTAAACGTAGATTTAAGTTGAACTTGTTGGAGAAACTGGGCATGATGCCCGAAACAGGCAACAATAAATTATGTGAAATTGGTTTTAGCCTTTTTGATAGCAACAGTTAACTAGCCTTTTATTTTTATTATAATGTAAGTTTCGAGATCCACATGAGAGGAAACTTGTCAAAATGTCGAGAAAGAAATCGTAGCCACAGATTCCATGGCAAACATAAAACTCAAATCTTACAGTCATGTGCTAAAACAAGTATGCTTTAGTTCTAATTAGGCTTTAATAACCTTCACAGAAATATATGGGGATTTGGGAATTTATTATGTTCTTAGAAGCCCTTGCCATTGTCTTGCCACTTATTCCATGGACAAGCTATTTTCCTATAGACTTGGCCTGCCTTTCCAGTCCCCCCAAAAGAAAAAAAAATATAAAAGCAATGGAAACCACAAGATAATAGATCTTTTATAGCCATCAATTGTACTATGAACTATATATATCTCCAAGACAAATAGTGCAATGAATTGTATACACTGATTCTGTCTGTGTGTTTGTATAAGGAAGTTTGTTTAAATCTAGAAAATCATAGAACTAACTTGGGACTTATGTAAATTATGGATTTGCCAAATTTTATTAAACTGTGGAAGGATATGCTGATCTTAACTATGTCCTTTCTCCCTCAGTAAGTTGTAAACAAGGTTTGCAAGTGAAAGAAATTTTCATGTCAGATACGTCAGAAGTGATTGAAGGAAAAAAGACCTCTTATTGATATATATAGCCTTTATGGGTGGTCTGGTGTACGTACTATATACAAACTCAATAACAATTTGAGTCAAATAACAGAACATCCAGGTGCCCAGCACAGATTACATTTAGATCTAAAATGGTACTATTGTTAATATGTAATGGGATTCAGAAGTTCATTCTCCACAAATTTAACACTATGGTTATTTTACCAGTAACTCCTACATCCTTCACCCCACCCCCACCGCCATTTGATGTAACAGTGTTTGATGCTACATAATTAATGCTTTGAAAAAATTATTTTACTTCAAAGAAACTGGTATTGTAAGTTTGAAGGTCTCTATAATGGGATATTGGGTATTTTACCACATTGGCTGTAGAGGTCATGAATTTGAAGTGACTTCTTCCTTCACTTACCTGTTTCCACAATAAAAAATGCTCTTTCCTATCTACCCAAGCTAAATAAATTGGTAAGGATTGATTTGGGGTTTTAGAGACCAATTTGCCTGCTGTAAATACTGTGAACGAGATCCTTTGGGTGATAGAGTGAGGAGAAGGGGGGGGGGGGGGGAGTGGTAGACCACAATGTTCCAGTTACTGACAATTAGGCGAAATAATGGCATAGGTACAGTACCAAATGATATGTAGACACAGAAGAATAAGAATGCAGTTGTTGTGTTGTGTTACCTACTTCTGGGTTATTCCACTTTCCTTGGAGTGAACCAAAAGGTATCAGTGATGTGCCCAGAGTATGCTGGATTTAAAACATAGTTGATTCATGCTCAAAACTAAGCAAAAAATGTGTACTGTCTGCCTGAAGCTATTTCCACTCACTGAGATACATACAATCCACATCCTGATTAACCTTCTTCTTTTTCTTCTTCTAACAGTCGTTTGCAATTTTGAGAGTGATATTCCTCACAGTCTAAAATTGACAGTCGGACAAAGGGTTCATATCAAACAGCAGAATGGAGGTGAGTTTTCAAAATTCAAAAGTGATGATGTAAGGGAGGTATGGAATGACTCTCTGCAGAAAGACTAAAGAGCAATCTTTATTTTATGTTGTATTATTTTGTGTACAGAGCGGGGTGGGGGGTTTTTTTGGGGGGGGGGCTTTATTTCTAGGGCTGCAGTTGAAGATGTTAGTTGCCTTGGAATGGTGAGTAAATAACACGGAAGGCAGTGACTTCCGGAAGAAAGTTTCTGTAGAAGAATCTCGCAAATTCAATAGTGACCACTTTTGCATCCAAAGAGAAGTTTAAAGTCAATTTCACTTTAAAATAAGTAAAAGTTTTGGCCACATCAGCTATGTTTAGTCGAGTGGTTCACCTATGTTTTGCTACACTTTCACCACTCCATCATTTTTCAAAAGCAGATAAACAGTTGATGGTGATGTTCACTGATCCAATCCAGTGTTTTAACTATTGTAACGGTCACTATCATCTTGAATCTTTAATCATCTTTAAATCTGAGCAATAAAATATATTTTTTCTAAAAGTGGGTGTAATATAAACTCCTCTTTTTTCTTCTGCTGTTCAGTGAGTTCCACTTTCAGCGTTCATATTGAGCACATAATTATATTGCTGGTACTGTATGTTGTTCGCTTCACTTTATTGCTAATCAGACTATATACATGTATCTACACTTACTTCTAGGAAACTGCCAAGCTTAGTAATATGGTATAACACAAGTGTTGTGAGGCAGCTTCCTTTTGTTACCTTTTAGAATTATTGATACTGTAAGTTATAATAGTTTGACAGTGAAATGTATATTAAACTTACGTTATAGACATTAGTAACATGAGAAAGGTTTACAGTAGAACCTTCAACCAAAAATAATTTTGGGGACCAGTAATGCAAACAAACAAAACAAAACAAAACAAACAGCAAACAAATTCAGCAATGGGCATAGTACGACAATACTTCCATAGCAGAGGTGATTATTAACAAGTATATAGTGTAGTAGTTTTTGCATACCCAATGGTATCCATGTTCCATTTAACTGGTATTTATAAGTTTTGTAAAACATGCAGTATATTTGAATTCCACCTTTTTCCATACGACAAATTTTTCATAGCATTTGTATAGATCTGGATATTGTACTAGTTGCTTTCAGAGAAAAATCTGGTGGATAGTGAAGCAAAATATAGTTACAGTGTATATACATGTAAACTTGTTGCATGAACCACATAGCTGTCAGTATGTATGCATTATACGTTAGAACATACTGTAGTATATTTCACAAGCGACGAATCCTACCTGTCACAACTCTACTAACATTGCACCTTACCAGCTACCTACAGCCTAATTATTTGATAACCACTTTATCAGTGCACCCTCCCCCCCCCCTTCCTTGTCCCTCCTCCAGGTTGGTTAACGCCCATCACCTCCTTCAGAATCTACCATTCGCTAAGTATAGCTAGCCTATTCTGATGATAGGACTTCTTCCTTTTGTTTGAAATCATGTTTTTTTCGGTCATTTTCACTGTTTTGGACGTCATTATTACGAAGAATGCCTTCTCAACATGATTTTTTGAATGCTGCATTTATCCTTTGACTTTTGCACACACATTTTCTTGTATCGATTTGTTACATCGTTATGTTGTACAGGTACCAAGGGAGGTTTGGGGGGGGGGGGAGAGAGGGCCTGTATTTGGACTTATTGTGGTGTGAAAAAGATGACGGGATATCTCAGTGATAAAGTCAGATCTAGTGATAAATTCTAGTGATAACGTATCTAGTACTCTAGTGATAACGTATCTACTGATAAAGTCAGATCATATATATCGGTAACTTTTGAGCAGAAGATGGAACAGATCTTAAATTGTCACTGATAATGAGTAAACTGCCATTAAACATTTCAAAGATCTTCAGTCGTGGGTTTAATATTTGACTATGATGCAATCAATATACAGGTCTACCTGTTTGGTGATTACAACATTACACACAAGGAAATGCATTGAAATAGTTCTGCATTTCCTTTGGTTGCCATGAAGATCATGATTCATTTCACAATAAAATAAATTGACAACTCTTTGACTTACAACTATTTCAAAACAACTGTTTTAACTGAAATTTTCTGTCAACGGACCTGCCAATTTATCACCATACTTGTAGCATGTACACAGTATTCGGTCATAGAGACTTGTTATTTTAATGTTGGGAACTTGTGTGCGTAAATAGGGAACTATACTGCCACACTAGGTACCTTTGCACGATACTTCCCGTCGTTCGGAGCCTTGACCCGATTAAAGATTAAAGATGTCATAGAGGAAATATCTGTTCTACTGTTTCTGTGTGATATGCAAAAGCTGTTAACTGCTCAGAAACTGTGGCTTTCACATGTGTTTGTCTTTGGTGTTATTAACTGTTAATATATATACTCTAGCACCGTTTTAAGTGGACAAGTGGTGATCAATTCTTGGATATCAATATTTAGGCAAGGGGGGGGGGGGAGACTTGGGATACTCCAGTGATAATGTAGTCTACAGTACTACTTAAATGATATTGCAGAGATAGAAGGGCAAAAGGGCATAAGGTTGCCTGTGGTCTGAAATAATTTTACTTCTTTGCCGACAACGTAAATTACCATCAAAAGCTAACAGAGAGGTATAACCAGTTTAATTCTGTTAATTTATGTATGTGAAAAGTAAATTCATTCCATATGATTTGATCCATATTAGATAATTTTCTTGTTATAAAAACCAATTAGTTGCTGTTCTGAATGGTGGCATGAAGTGTTAGTCTAAAAGTATAGTACTGCAGCTTGTCCATAGGACAACCAGGAAATATTCAAAACATTTGATACAGTAGTTCAGGTTGAAGATTTATTTTGGGGCATCCTGGTGAAAGTTGAGTTCACATGCCATTAAAAACAGAGGATGTACAGTATATTTATTTTAAGTTGAACTTGATAGCTTTTGATCTAAATGTGAACAAGAAGCAATCAAGTTATGTTTGTTTTTCTTAAAAGAATTGAATTCACTTTCCTTCTTTAGAAACTGGATGCATCAGAAATATGACTGTTCACTCATATTTAATGGTATTAAGTACTTTAACATCACAACCACCGCTGTGAATGTTGGTACTCTCTATGTAACCAGCTCAGTGTAAAATAACGGATGTGAAACTTAGCCCAGCAAAAACATTTTGGTCAAGCTCGACTTGATATTGCACATTTCAAGTTCCTTTTGGTACAAAATGTGACAGTGAACAGTGAGTGACTGGTAAATGACAATCTACTTTGTGCCCTGGCTTACCTATCTCCTCACAACCACAGCACTCTCATTCTACCGAGTCTAGAGTGAACTGGTAACCTTTTAACACTGTGAGCCCTCTATGACCGGACCCCTCTGGTCAATTTTGCCCTCTCTTCCCATTCTCCCACCCAAATTGTACATTGAACAGTGTGACAGTGTAAAGTTATTGTGTGGTGTGACAGTGAACAGTGAGTGACTGGAAAATGACATATATATTCCGTAAGAATTGTACATGCAAATATGATAATGAAACAAGTTTTACTGCCCCAGTAAAGCTCCTTTCACTCTCCAGTTCAGCATTGCATAGTACCAGCTGTGTGTTAAGAAATATTGACAGTACTTTCTTTCATTGCTTACTTGAAACATTATCACACGCCCCGTACAATATGTTCTGTATACAGCACCGACTAAGAAAAAATTACAATGCTTTGGACTGTTATGTTGCAGAATTTGAAGCTGCAAAATCTAATGGAAACATGACGAAGAAAACATAGTACTTAAAATTTGTGAACTCTGCCAAAAACATACATATCCCCTATATATTCTCTTTCAATCTTTGCAGCTTGACAAGTCTCATTGTAAGCAGTTTGTAAATATTTTGGTGACCTCATATCTCCCTCTCCCATATAAAAGGAAACTGCACCGTTACAGCAAGTAAAGTAGTCCGCTACCTCCTAGTGCTGTCACACAGTTTCCATATGTTGCTACTGGTAGTATTGTGGTTCTTTCTGTACATGTACAATTTTCCAGAACACTGTGACCTGGTTTTTATTGGCAGTGGTTTTTCCATTAATTTCTTTTTTATGATGAATTGTGCTTTTACATAATGGCAAATTTTAAAGTGTACTGGGAAAGATGTGTGCATATAACAATATTACCTGCCATGAACTGTAGTATATGAACTACGTACCTTTCTGTACGTTGGATGGTTAGAATTGACTTTGATGGTTAGACTTTGATGGTTAGAATTGACTTTGCCTTTCTCTTACCCTCATTTCTGGGGTCACCGTCCCCTCCTAGGCTCCTACCTCCATACTCATTCCCAATCTACCATTCAGAAGATTAAGAACAACGTGATTTTGACTGCGAGCATTTTCCTCTGACCTTTTCGCTTTGGTGGTCGATTCCTGACCAGATTTTGTCAGGATCAAGATTCCCCTTCACCTTTCTTGAAACACTGTATAATTTTGTATGTTTTTCAATTTAAGTATTGTTTGCTTCCCCAAGTTTTGACGGTCAAAGGCCAAAGTGACTGCAAGCTGGCAGCTTTGAAGATAATTATGTCACACATTTGATGTTCACCTGACCCTGTGACAAGACCTTACTGTAGCTTCACTGTCACATTAAAGCTGCATTTTGTGTGGCAATACTTGTAATTTTGTACCATTTATGCTGTGTGATTTGCATCGCTGGGCTATTAATCTCTACTTCTGTTACAAGTGTCAAATTACGCGCGTAACACCGATATCCCAGGTCATCCCTGACCTGCATTTACAAATCCGAATGAATTAACATCCAGCGCCTTCGATCCTAGTCTTATCAAGACCCGGTTCAAATCCAGGGGTCAAATAAGCGTTTACATAATTACAAACCAGAGCCTGAGCTTGGAGTTCAATGCGTTCTCATATCTGAAGCGTCAACAGGGCTTGTAGCAAATTTCAGTGCGGTTCATAAGGTTCTGTCCACATGCAATATCAAATGTCTTTTGGCCTCGCTTTGTCCTAAATTTTATTCAAAATAATTATAATTGATCATTTCATGATGTTTATATAGACCTTTCCTTGAGAGAAAAAATAAATGATTCTTTTGTGCCTGGAATAACCCTTTGTACAATAGCGTACAGTATTTTACAAAATCATTTCGTGACAAACAGTGGCTGATGGTGTCAAGGTCATGAATTCAAAAGGTAAACTGTTTAAGACATGCAGCAAATCGTTGGATTCAGTTTCCTCATTGGCAGTGAGAAAACATTTGTTTGATTTTTTATTTATTTTACTGTTGTCATATATATAGCAGATAGATTGCTGCAGGCTTTTTTTTTTTTTTTAAATATCGATTTGCAGTTTTTCGACCTTCTGCATTGATCGTAATTGATAGACTTTGATTTTTCAAGAAATTTTACGGAATGCTTTCATTCACTCAGGGTTTGAATGCATGATGCTGCAAAGTGGGGTTGAATTAAGGTACAATTTGACATTTGATGTCTGTGACAAGTTGTACATTTTATCATGATGTACAGTTGTTTTTGAACTGACAAAGAGTTTCTAATTTTACCACATTTCATTTCCAAGTTTTGATCATCTACAGTGTAGGAGGACTTTTGAATTGAAACATTTGCCAATATTTGTACACAAAGGTTATCCCCACTGTACATCGTATAACGGTTTTTAATTGGTTCACAATGGATGAGTCCTTGAGTTGTTGGTAGCTTGACCATCTCTGATCAAATAAACATGTTCTTGAACTTTTTCGTCAAGTTGAGAAAGATTTATCTAAAAACAGATATTGGCTTTGAAAGTCATCTTTAATGAAGTTGACTAAAAATCCTACACAAAAATATGAAGAAATACGAAATACTCTGACTAGTGTATCGCTCAGCTTTGCCTTCTTTTTTTGGTTTTTTCATTTTCCCTGTAACAGGTTCTTGATAGTTCAACATAATCATATATTCAAATCGTCTCCAAAGTTGATTCTCAAATCTCAAATGGTATTATTGGTAAACCTTTTAATATTGAGTCACACTTCTCACTTGGCTGAATTTCAGGATTGGCCTTGTACAGTTTGGAGTGCACTTGTCTGTTTGCCAATAATATTTACTTTCTCGCAGATAGTGTGATTTGCAGACTGTATTGGAATAAGGCCAAATTATTTTGGCCCCCTTGGTATACTTGTGTCAAATATTGCCTCTAGTCTTTGAAAAAGGAAGCAAGACAAAACAGGGGGCACTGTCATGTCGGTCCCAACAGTCTGTAGTTACGGCTCTGGGTCCTACTGTCATGCTTGTGATCGGTCCTGTTTACAGACCTCCAAAGATTTTTTGTATAGCGCTGTAACTTTCCTGACATTAATTGGATAGATGGTTCCAGTGGTAGGAAGGGTAATAACTTTCTAGAAGTTGTGCAAGATTGCTTTTTATATCAGCATGTTACTTTCCCTACTAGGGGGGATAACATCCTGGATCTTGTTTTGAGTTCTGATCCAAGCAATGTTGTTGATTTGACTGGTCTAGGAAAACTAGGAACTAGCGAATAGCGATCATGATATACTAGCTTTTGATGTTGTTTGCAAGGTCGTAAATTCTGTTAGCAAGGAAAAAGTCCCTGATTTTTTTGAGATCAGATACAGAGGCAACTGAAACTTTATTAAAGGGTGCAGATTGGATTAATTTGTTTAGAGATTTTGGAACCCATGTTTTGCTAAGGATAAGGAAGTTCCCGAAAAGGTCCAGTGGAGGGCTATTAGGATGATTGGATCCTTGAAGGGTGTTCCTTATTACTGTTGAATCTCACCACTCTGGAGCTTAGGAGGTTATGTGGTGACTTGATTCAGGTTTTCAAGATTGTGTATGGTTTTGACAATTTATTGTGGAACGGTTTGCCTGAGAAAGTTGTACTTGCAAGTAGTGTGAATGGGTTTAAGAATGCTTTGGACAAGCACTTTAAGCATTATAATCGGGTCTGAGTGTTTGTGTCTTCAGTTTTTTCCTCTCTCCTATAGGGTCCTTGATGGGGACTTGAGTGTCCCTCCTGATCCTTTTTTTCTACTAAACTAAACTAAACTTAACTAACATATATAGCTCAATCTATGTGCTAGTTGTGAAAATATATGTTTAAGAAGATTTCGTCTTCCATAAAATTACGAGAAGAATCGCAGGTACAGTATATGTCCAGTCTATTCCATTCGGGAGACTCGGATACACTTTTACCGATGCTCGAAGCTTAAAGTCAGTTTCACTGACGTGATAGAAAATACCTCAAAGAAGCTATTTGATTGGTTCACGACAAGGGGTTTGTAATGTTGCCAAACCTTGTGTTAGTTATGAGTTCTACAGACCATGGGATACTAGACTTTTAATTTATATTTGTGCTTTTGTATTTAGTTTGATTTCAATGACTTCAGAAGACAGCAAATGAGTTCATGGAGCGTTCATTTTGTGGTTGGAAAAGCTAGTTTATTTTGTGGTTCAGGAAACCAGTCTTGTTGTTTAAACTACTGGGGTACAAGGGTAACTTATCTTTTTCCTTAATGTAAAGTTTGCTTTTAAATGATGACCAGTTGAATTGCAATTACTGTAAATACCATAAAATGAAAAATGCACCAAAAGAAATTGGAAGATGAAAAATATATAGTCTACTGTACTGTACACTGGTTTCCATTTATTTACTTCGCGTCTCACTTACCTGTCTCCTCACAACCTCAGCACTCTTGTTCTAATGTTGGGGCTATAACCATGGTACATCAAAAGTTTGGTCGTAGTTATCAATTTGTGACCATACCAAATTGTTTTCTCAATAAACTTTGACATTTTGAGAATTCAGAAACGGTCAATGGAAAAAGGTCATATTGGCCTTAATTGAGTGAAAAAGCGTGTCACGAACTCCACCTAGACCGAAAGCGCGATTAAGTTCAAACTTGGTGGGTAGGTGCCTGACCATGAAAACTTCTGCCTGCGTGATTGGAGATGTCATAGGTCAAAGGTCAGAGGTCAAATACTCCCAAATTTGTAGTTGAAGCCATTACCCTGCTTGTGAGTATGCTAGAAAAGTCAGTAAACCACAGGATATTTATAGAATAATGGGACAAACATTAAAATAGTACTAACGCAATTTTTAAGGGTGGAGGTCGAAGGCCAAATGAAGTCACTGGTCAGTTTGGTCTGAATTGTGTGAAAAAGTGTGTCTCCATGAATTACCCTCTTGTTAACTTCTTTGTGATTCGGCTGTAGGCCACAGTACTACAGAAACAAGTAACCACATGTTGTAGACAATAGTGGTACTGTGATTACCATCTGTAACAGCCTATGGCCTGTAAGTTACTTGGAATTGATTGGAAGCTTGTGGTAAATGCAGTGAAAGGGAATTTTTTCTGCCCAGTTTCAAAGTATTCAGAGACATAGAAAGGAGGTGACCTTTTTACTGTTCATGACATCATTATATTACAGACTGTACCTTAAAACTGACTGGATGGTACAGTACAACTACAGTATGTTTCACTATACAGTATTATACATGCTACTGTAAACTGTCTATAGGAGGAAGTAAAGTGTATGCTTTTAATAGTCCACTACTTCCAAGTGCTCTGTGTGGAAAATGGATATATGTTTGTGGTGTTTGCATGTGTACTGTACATAGTCATCATCGTCAGTGGGGAACTTCCCACAATTGTACCGTGTTTACGTACAGTACCTTGTGATAGGTGCACCCTATAGGGCTTTACAGATAAGATATAACCCAGTCTACAGTAATACTTTTAAAGGTCAAGTTTAAAGAAGCTATGTATGCCTTATTTACATATGAGCTTACTGTTGTACCCTTCAACTGATAGCATGCACCGATATCCCATCAGCCCTATTTAATACATAGATTTGCAATAGCATGCAGTACTGTGTGTGTGAATATGTATGTAACATTCTGATACTGTCTATGTACACATAAAATGTATATCCAACACCCAGTCAGTCAGGACCTTTGCTTTAATAGTTTTCATCATATAGTACTGTCTATGATTGGATGAGTCTTAACATTTTTGGTTTATTTTATTTACATCACTCGTCACTTACCTGTCTCTATACAAATGCACTCCTATTTACCGTAGCCTTTAGGACTGATAACATTATTGCACTGCGACCCACAATCACCATCGATTTCTTAGGTCACTATCGTCCCAATGTCAAATCTGTCATTCGACAGCCTATACATGTGTGTTTCTAATATGATTTTGGTTTATTTTGGCTATGTGTGTGGTAGTTTGTGGTCATTTGTTTGTACATGTTTATTACTGTATGTCATATATCATCTCAGACTTGTCCCATATTAACAATGAATTAATTTTTAATGTGAATAAATCTATCCGGTATCGCATTTTAAGTATAAGATGCAAGATGGGCAAATTGCTATACAAGTGCAAAGTTGCATAGCAGTTTTTGACACAGGAAATCAGAGTATTTTATTAGAGGACAGAGGTTAGCCTCCAAAGTTGGTATGCAAAATTTGAACATTCCATTACTCCCTGGTGTTGCGTGTTGCATGCTGCATGTTGCATGTTACATGTTGCATGTATTCATTTAATTAATCAGTCGCTTTTGTTCAACAGTCTCTCTCTCTCAAAAAAGGTGTCATTTGTTTGTTTGTTTTCATCTGCATTTTCTACTAAGAAAACGTCTATCGCCATGTTCAAGTTTTGCAACTGCAGTTACTACAATATGACTTGCATTTATAATTTTATCCCTTCTCTTTCATCTTTTCATCTCAGAATGGTACTATGGACACCTCAGCTCAAAGTGTTGCAGTATGGTAAGTATTTAATACACTCCTCACTTACCTGTCTCCTTTACCTACATGCACCTATCTACCTTAGCCTCGTTATGACCTAGAAGTAATTGTGATGCGCTGAGTACTGGACAAGGTCTGTTGGACTACGTTTTCTCTTCACTAGTTGTGTAGGCCTAGGAAACCGACAAAGTTGTAACATTGAGTTGACACAGTTGACAGATTAAGGCCCATTGTGATGCGTATGTTTGCCGCCTGTCTGCAGTCACCAGTTACCATCGTTACCAACCCAGTTACCAACCCAGTTACCATAGTTACCAATGCCAAACCAGTTACCAAAATACAATTTACCATATCGAAAGGGCTACGGAAATCGGTATTTTACTCATCTTTTAGTCCTCTCTGTCCCTGTCTCTCCTTAATGTATGCACTTTTCCATCTACCAAGACGAAACACATGTTATCAATTTACACCGTACCCGGGCGTGAAAATCATTATCATAAAAATTGCTGTCACCACTGCCGTCAAAACAGCTCAGTAACATGTATAGTCTCCCTTGAGCAAGATAATACTTATTCCTGTCGGTACAGCACAATATACTATACATGTACTGTATGTCTCTGTATATGTCTCTGTACAATGATGCCTGTTATGTACTGTAGTGAACACTTGGAGTATATACAACCTAAATTGTGTATTGTTCTATAAAAGAAATGGCTGTGGTTAAAAATAAATCAAACTTGAGTCAGTATATATACAGTACTTAGTAGAGAAATGAAAATAAAAGTCACATGAAAGAAACAATGGAGCTAATTATCATGCTGGTGAATGGAACTCCCCGTCCTAACTTTTGATGTGTACAGCAGTATAATGAACACTTTCATGCTACTTTCGAGTGACATGATTTGAAAAGAACTTTTTCAAGTAGTAGTTTTTGTTGCGCAAGAGGCAAAGGTTTCGGCCAGTATGTTGAACTTTCAACCAAACAAGAAAATGGAAAGAAAACAACCTTAATATGAGCTAAAAATATATCCTAAATGAAATGTCTGGCCATTTCCCTGAATTAGTAATAATGTTAAAGTTTAAACAAACTTTCTGTTGATCCACACTAACAGTACTATAGTAAATCAGCTTGATGCAACTCTGTATTCCTCCGGCTTTTTCATAGAAATTCTTATTCTTTTAAGTTGCAATTTTGCATTGGCTGGCCTCGAAATTCAGCCTAAATATGCTTGCAAAATGTCGATGGTTTTTGCGGATTGACGGTAGAAAAGAAAAAATTTTGGAAAGGTACTTGCGTTTTTCTGCCAGTTGGAACATACACACAAGATATATCATTCATCAGTTAACGAATCGGCATGTTCGGTGCCTGACATTTACTTCGCTCTCGCTTACCTGTCTCCCCACAACCCAAGCACCCTCATTCTACCGTCCTGGTAATTACTGCTAATTTGGCAGATAATTTCAAAAGTCTGTATGTACAGTATTGATGTGTGTTGTAATTCAGGAAAAATGCCAAGGAGAACTTGATTTTTTAGCTAACTGATTTTTTATTTTTTATTAAACCACCCCCACCAAGTTGCATGTTTTTAAGAAGTGGTTAAAATTGTGAAACTCTAGGCCTGCATTGGGTTGTCATATTATATAACATAATTCTCATTTCAAGTCATGTGATATTCATGCTAGATTGGGTCCCCCTCGGTATAACATATTAAGGGACCGGTATTGTTATATATAACCTTTTGGCTGTTCCTGATAAGAGACATATAGTAACAGTTTTACTCCAATACAGAGAAGTTTGTGTCCAATAAGTTATGTGGTATCTATCTAGAAATCATATTAAAATACAAACCCCTTAAATTTTGTTTCTTCCTGGTGTGATATTGATCGAGTAGCATATATGGTAGGTCATTTTTATGTTTAAGAACTCTATCCTTCCTTTAAAAAGAAGTTCAAGGTAACAATCATTTTTCTTGGCAAACTCAACTCAAAAGTACAAATTATATATGCTTAGCAACTGTACGTGTTTGCATAGCAAATATCTCCAGCCAATGATATGTACTGATATGTATCGATGGCATATAGACAATAGGAGATATAACAGTACGTCTGGCCGGGCTATAAAAGATACTTATATGACTTGAAATTCAAGTGTTATGATCAAATCTGACTTGTGTACAGCACATGAACTGGTTGGCTCAGGATGACCCCCCGTAGCTCCCTCCCCCCTTTTTTTTTGATCCAGAGTGCTAACAAAAGTGACATGATTTCTGGATACTATATCAGAAATCCCCTCTGGTCATTCGCACATTCTATATCTTTTTAATCCAGAGGGTTATATCACTGCATCATATTTTCCGCATGTAATTATGGTGTTCTTCGTTCATTACTTTCTAGCTCTACGACAACTACTGAACTCTGTCCTTTGTATAGGTCCAGAACAATATAGTTAACTGTACCATTCAACACTGACATCTGCTCAGTGACTGGCCATGTGTGGTCTATCTTCTCACCACCCCATCCCCCACCCCCAACTCCTCCCAAAAACACACAGACACACACATCCTTATAATGTATAGTACCTCGGAAGGAAAGCTTGACCTCTCTGATTGTACACACTGTACATGGTCTTCCTTTACTTATTTTGATCTATTTGTCAGAGGTATTAATTCTTACAGTACTACATACTGTAGCTGTTTTCACTCAACCTGATTGTGCATGACTTATATATAGAGCTGAACCCTACGAGGATAAATTTCCAAATGTTATTCTTCCTGATACCCGTTCCTTCCTCTTGTGAATACAGTATACAGGATGCTCGTGAATGTCAGTTCCTTTTTAATCCTAAACGAAAAATCAAAACTACAGCACGAAATGTTTCCCGAAAGGTAACGAGGGCAGTAGAACTTGTAGCAGGCATAGACTCCTGATGTGTGACCTGACTAATTCACTTTGGCTTCGGCTTTGGCTTTGATTACAACGTTTCTGTGTACTGTGGTGTTGGACGAATGTAACACTAATAGTAATAACCAGGCCACAACCAATACGGTCGCCATTGGCGAGTAGAATTTTAGCTTTGGCGAATAGAAAATTCACTACGCTCGACATTTTGGCGAGTGACTTGTGGGTCAGTCGAACCTCAATATTAGCAAGGTTATCTCTACAAACATTTCACAGAATGAAAAAAGCAAGTATATACCTTGACGAACTTGAAGCAAGATTAAGTTTAACTTAATTTTAGCTTTGTAAACTGGTTAACTATCTGCACGTGCATTATGTATGAGAGTTTTTCATGTGCAGGGTTGTTCACGAACTTCACTGAGCATTTATAAACATATAGCGAAAAGATCATTTAAAATCTAATGTAACAATTTATTACAGGGAACGGTTTCAGCTTACGAATTAGATTTGATATGCAGAAACTCAAATCCACAATACAGGATTATCTGTCGCTTTGGTAAAACCTTTTTTGCCGGCAAAGCATGGAACTGCCGAGTTGGTTAGGCCACACTAACAACGGTAGGATAATATTAGGTTTGTAACAGTGCCATACGGTAGTATACATCTTCCTATATAAAGTGGGAAAAAACTTCCTACGTTTCCAGTACAGTAGTAGAGAGGAGACAGGTGGTTATAACCACCTTCAATCATTAATAGCAAAAGATATACGGTTTGAATATCTGTGTCCTGAAAGGAATAAACTTTAAGAATCTCTGTTTTAGTTTATATTACTGTAATATGACTGTACAGGACTATACACATTTTATATTTCAACCTTGCACGAGCCTCTGCAAGAATCAATAATAAAGTTGCAACTGTGTTATGTGACAGTGTACTGACTTTAGCTGTTATTAATAAGCATAGATGGTTTATTATGAATCCTTAAGGTGTTGTAAACTGTATACAGGAAGTTAAGTAAAGGGGATATGGAGAGGATCACACCACAGGCTGGCCAAGTTTCTATTTCTGTTATAAATTTGCACGCAAGTTCTTGCATGCATTATGCACCCATAAAGACCATGTATCAGTATAAGCCACATAGTTTAGTATGCTAAAAATTGCTAGAAGTCTTTAAATTTCTGTATCTTCAAAGAGGCTCTGATACTCCGTATTATTTCCAGAAACAGAGAAAGGGTTCATTAAGTCATTAACATGCTCAATAGCGCAGAATGCTATGATGGTGACATAAGCATAAACTGTGCTTGTTGAAATCTGAGCATTAGTGACCATTAATAATGACCATCTAGCATGTTTGGGATCATTGGTGATGTCTTTTAATTTACTGGCTCCATTGTTCATGTTTTAAGACATCATACTTTATTACAACTTTATTGAGATTTTATGACACTTGTGATTGATTAAAATTTGCTGCGAGTAGTTTGGTCATTTAGGTGTTTGGCTATTTACTCGTTTAGTATGTATAAGAGTATAGTGAAAGCACTTATCTTTGTTTGAAATACACGTCAAAGTTTCCTAGAGTAAAAACTGAAATGTGGACCTATTTAAGATAACATACAGTACTTGTACACAGTACAGCTCTGACAATGTATATCAGAAGTATCTAATGTGGTCATAGTGTAGGTCCTGAAATAAACCTACAACCTTACCACATATAATGCTCCCTTTTATCCTATTGAGTAATAAGTGCACTCGCAAAGGACACAGTATATAACATTTCTGTATTTTCAGTTAGTATAGATCTGAGAACCTAAGTTTTGAACTTGACCAAAACAAAAATTTTTTTTGGGGGGGAGGGATAAGGGAGGGGGGTCATATGACAAACAAAACAAAACATGGTTCAATATATTTAGTTTGCTGTTAATTTTTTGATCTACTGACAGCATGTTTCAATGTTACCCTCGCAGAGTCTCACCTGGTTAATATTAACTTGCATAGTTTGCGGACTTCATGTTTGTTTTCCTCCTTGGTAGATTTATTCCGTTGACAGTTTATCCCCTGAATAATGTTTACGTATGTTCATGCAGAATTTCCGATACACCCACATTTGACATGAAATGTTGAAACACAGAGCGTTTCAACGTATAGAACTACGTATTTATCAATCACTTATGTCAAAAACTTGTATTTTACGGTACTATATATTATAGTGAGGCCAATGTCTAGAATTTTAAGTTTGCGGGGGCTGCTTTAAACAAAATCTGTGTACAGTATATGTATGGTTCTTTGAGGAAACACTACTGAAGCATACCATAGAGCTCTGTTAGTGTCATGTGAGGTGGTGCTGGAAGTGGTATATATATATATAGGCTGGTAGCTTTTTGTCTTATCAGGATTGGCCGGGAGATTTGTGAATTCTGCAACAAATTAAACGACAGGAAGGAAGTAGAACTACTCTGTATTGTTGCTTTCTACTTTAAAAGGTCACAGCTAGAAGGCTTAAAAATAGCAGTACTAATGGAAACCAGGTTAGACGCATGTACATACACGAAAAGGGAACGGAGTGTTTCCTCAAACATTAGGGTACTGACCTGTCATCTCCAGTTCCTCCCACTGCCACCCCCTACCCCCCCCCCCCCCCCAGCCCCCTTCAGGACCATCTGTTGTCACCCTCCCATCTCCAAACAGTTTTTTTCAGTCTCCAAACATTATGTACTGTGTTGTCAATCTCCCATAGCAATGTACCTGTACAGTATACATGTACTGTTTCCCTGTGCTATTGGTTGCTATATACTGAATGGTGATCACAGAAATGCTAAATTTGTTATGTTTGTTAGGTGTGATAAATTTCAACAATATTGACAATATTGTGTTTTGGCTATATTAGTATTTTTTACTATTAGGCTATAGATGCAAGCAAACAGGTTCTGTAGAGCCAATTAAGTTGCCGAGCCAATTAAGTTGACGATCCAATTAATCTTATAATTAAACAACTTTAAGTACACAACAGATCGAATAGTATGAAATACATTAATTATGGGAAAGACTTTTGCATGGATTATTATACTCAACCGACAGTGTAACAGAAACCTTAAATTGCACTCGATCATATTTGGGAAAACATGCACCGTTGCGGACACACACGCATGTATGCGCACCTGTTTCCTACATTTTAAACCTTCCATGTTTACTTCATATCGTGTAAAGTCTGTTACTTCAGGAAGTTGGATTTTTGGACAAGCACTCCACTTGCATAACACTTGAGATACCACAGTACATACTTCTGACAAAGTTCAAAGTAGTTTGTTCAGATAGTAGTCATTGCACATATACAATGGCACACTAAAAGCACTTGTTCAACATATGTGTACAGCATCTTGTGACTTGGTCCAGTTTTTATACTCGACAGGCCTCGTCAAAAGTAAAGCACTGTAAAGTCCCTGCACCTTTACCGCGAGGCGTACACCATATGATGGTGAATTACCGTTTCGCCTCATTCCTCGCAACCAAGTCCACTCTACAGTAGCATATGTTTTGATTTTAAAAGTAATAACCAATGTCCAACAGGAGACCTTATTTGGACGTCCACAAGTGAAAATTGACTAAATTTTCAGGAAACGTATTTGCTTTCACAATGGTGTCACCGTTCCTGGGACAAAGCCTTGTCACTATGACTCACTGTTTGTATTTTCTGGCCTTGCACTGTTAAAGTGTTTTTTTTTTTTTTTTTGATAAAAAATTGTTTACCTCATTCCACTCTTTAACTGTCCCCTAGATACACGCTCTGTGATCTACCCTAGCCTAGCTACTGTCTGGAAGCAAAATGGCAGATTTTGATTGCATTTAGTAGGAATATGATAGTCTAACAAACAAGTTTAAAGAACATCAGTGCTTCACATCATTCCTGTGTACATCGGGGAGGTAACAGTGTCTAAGGTCATATGTCGTGTTAACACTCTTGATGACAGTCCATATTTACTGTATAAATAGTAATAAACTATTAACCGCCTTTTCAATAATAATGATAATAATCAGCAGTTATTTTATGGACGCTTAAGCGACCACAAATGTGGGAGAAACCCGCAAGGGCTAATGGATTACAACTTACACGTCCGGTTGCTTCCAATTCAGATTTTCAAATTTGGAATCTTTTCAAGTTAGAAAGTCATTAGAGATGTGAAAACTGTAGTTGGCTCTGGGATGAAAAACCCACCTTACTATGACCCGACCGGGAATCGAACCCCGAACCTCCCGATTGCTAAGCCTCATTGCTTCAAATG
Organism: Apostichopus parvimensis; assembly: GCA_000934455.1. Taxonomy (NCBI): domain Eukaryota; kingdom Metazoa; phylum Echinodermata; class Holothuroidea; order Aspidochirotida; family Stichopodidae; genus Apostichopus; species Apostichopus parvimensis. The sequence continues at coordinate 52,904 of KN885422.1, read as the reverse complement.
CTTTATCCACTCGGCCGCAGCACCGGTTTTTGTGTGGTTTTATGGAATTATTCTTTCGTGATTAGTGGTGACCAATGGCAGCAAGCATTAATAGCTAAACCATAACATACTGTCCAACCACAGTGTATAAGACGTGCAGTGTCAAGTTAGTAATTAATGGAAACATGAACATACTTTACTATATTATGAGTACCCTGATATCAGTACAGTAAAACTCTGATTATCCGAACACCTTTTATGCGATCCGTTCAAGAATGAAAAAGTCTGGAGGCCTAGTGTTATTGATTACCTTCAGTCCCGACCAGTTAGGATAATCGGAGTTTTACTGTACTCACATTATACTCACAGATACGTCATTCGGTTGGACGTTTTGCAGACTTCATGTTTTTTTGTATTATTTACTTACCGAGAGATCTTTGGCAATAATTAGGTACTGTGGGTGGCCTTAACGAAAATGAAAGGAAACACATTAGAGATAGAGAAACAAAAAGTGAGAATCCATTGCACTGACGTTGATAGATGAATAATATAAAATGTATTCGTACTAACTCTCGCCTTTAAACGAAACCTATTTCTCTATCTTTTGCCCACAGGGACTATTTCCAGCGTCTCACGTCCACATTGTACAGATTCCAACCACAGACAAGCCACAGCTGTAAGTAATATTTTCTTTGCTTCCTCACTTACCTGTCTCAGCAACTGCACTCTACCTCTACCATGTCTAGAGTCACATGGTAACCTTCGACACTGACCTCGCATGGTGACCTGTCACCTCCGGTCAACCTGCATCCTCATCCTTCCTCCCAGAGCTGCCAAGATCTTGGCCGTCACTATCTGATAAGATTAGATCAGAAAACTACAAAACCTGTTAGCAAACTGCTCATCCACTAAAGAGCCTGCGTAGGAGAATGTGTAAAAGTAAGTGTGCCTGACGTTTCGATCCTAGCAGCATCTTCTTCAGAGGCTGTATGACAAGTGGCTTGTTACTGGAATGCCACTGGGTTGATTCCTGCTAATTACGTCTTGGTCGCAGAAGATGCTAGTTTGCCAGAGGTGCCAAAAAGCCTTTGCTTGTATAATCAAGGCCCCAGCCCCGCCACGGTTAGCTCACTTAGATGGTAGCATTTTTACGCTCCAGTCTGTGCCCGTCTTTGACGGATCGCTCATGGTGTTCTTTATGGTAGAATGTAAATGACCAAGTATTTTTCTGTGGAAACACCGAGACAAACATGTTTAGTTTCAGCAAATTTGTGATAGATTTTCACTTTGGACCAAGCAGAAATTAGGGTACTACCATGTGAGGTGCACCTGTATTTTATGCAGACTGGAATGAAAAATATCGAAATGTATGAATGCCACCCTACCCTATAGCTTTTCTACAATTTTCCTGCAGTATTGCACCCATTATGCACATGGCCTTTGATACTTTTGGCTAAATCTCTTAATACTGTACATAGTTCACGTGCATCAGAAATTTACCACATTAATGCTCGGAATACCTTTGTCAGACTTTGGTTTGTTTTCTTGGTCGAAAAAGCATAAATTGGAATCAAATAGTTAATGAAGTCGTTGTATCAGGAGATTGCATTCAGAATTAATGTGGTGATATTGGGAAAATTATTAAAAGTATTTCACAATTGAAAGTGAGTTTCTGGGGATAATTTACAATTTAAATTATTTAATTATTTAATAAATGAATAAATAAATAAATAAATAAAATAATTTGTTACATGCAACAGAAGTTCTGTCCTTCATCATTTGGGAGTCACCTTTAAGCTCAAGATGGTTCTTGTTACTACAAAAAACATAACACTTGAATGGGACATTTTACCTCAGATTTTACAGATCAGGCTTCCTTCCGAAAGTTGTAATGAGGTGAATGGTCAGTAAATAAACATATACCGAGCAAAACTTGATGACAAAGCTCAATTTTGTTTAGTAAGCAAGATACCAAGTTCATTCTTTAGGTAGTTACTAGTCAGCAAAATTCAATCAAAACAGTTTACATATATGCTTCTTTCTGACTGAAAATTATGACAAGATTTTTCAAATTTGATTCCAGTTACTGAGTTTGAACCTGTTTTAAGACATTATTGGCCTGCCTGATGGGTTCATCTGTATAGGTTGTTGTTTTAGTCATATTTTGTCTCTTGCAATGCTCCTTTAATAAAGATGACATCCCTTACCAACCTGAGTACTTTAAAGTTCCTGTACAGTAACATTTCCTGTGGTGCTCTATAAAGACAGTATGACACAATTTTGAAAACTTGCACAATAACTATAATAATTGAATTTATTTATGGAAATTTTTTTTTGGGGGGGGGGGGGGAAGAAAACCCTTCAGCCACAACTTAACTTTTCATTTATCAGCATAAATTTGAAGGTCACAGCTAGCCATTAAGGTATATATACTGTAATGTACTCTAGGTCAGACATTAATAAGGACACAAAAACTGAAAGAATACTACGAAAATATCACAAGCCCTTCCTGTGTTTGGATTTTTCCATGTCTCAGACTGAATGGAACATAAGTGGATTTTTTGTGTTGATAGTGCATGATCAGTTCAAAATACAATTTGACATAGCCATCATGGACATAAACGATACAGCTCCGTTTTGAATAAAATACTGTTTGCTTAGCCATTTCCAAGGCGAGGCATTTCGATGTGAAACCTGCAAACAGTTGCAAATGGCGATCTGAAAGATGATATCATCATCAGTAAAAAGATCAATTGTGGTTAAATATATATGTACTCTGTAGTTTCATTTTGGTTTGGAGGAAGTTGGAAAAGATTGGTTTCATGTTTATATGACCTGTATGTATAATTACACCTTGTGGTTATAATTGATACAGTCCGGACATCTGCATGAAGGGGACTTGAAACTTGAAAATGTCAGGAGTTAACTTGTAAACCAATCGTGACTACTGCTGCCTCATGAATATTTATGAACGGTAGAAAACATTGACAATATATCAGTAACTTTTTGCTCTTTCTCTGGTCCAATAGTAGATTTTACATTCCCATAAAAATGGCGTTTGTTTTGCGACAGGATCGAGATATTGAACGAACCTGTATTTTTGCTCATTCAGAAAAGTTCATTTTTTGTCTTAAGTTAATAAAGTTATAAGGCATCTAGTCACTACGTCATTTTTTATAGATCTACACAACCTTCATATTTACCAGAATTTCTCAAAGTGGATAGGGAAATCCCCTCTCCTTCATGAAATCCTAACTAACCCCCCCCCCCTGCAGTGTTGCACCCCTGATGGGGGTACTCACACCAAATGAAAAATCGTCTTTACAGCACAGAGATGATTTAAGTTACAATATTATCTTCTTTAAATCATTGGATTAAAAAGCAAGTATTCTGTTAACAAGATCACTTTAACTATAAAATATTCTACCAATTGTGTTACAAGCCTGATTTAAACAATACTGGCTGAAACATTCATGTTTTTAGATACAGTATATAATGAGGTGAGTCATGTGACATGTGATATCATGTGACTATGTTTTTGTTCAAGTTCATTTAGATATATATGAAAGAACAATCACCACTCATTGTCTCGACTTTACTGAATTTTAATATCAACAATGGATTGCCCGGCCAGAACAAAGCCCCTTTCGTTTGAGGTTTGTTTCGGAAACATTCAGATCAGACGGGATCCACTAGAAAGCCAGCTTATGATTAAACTAACACAAAACTCTTTACGTTAAACATTAAGGCTTTCGTGGTTAATTTACGACCTGGTACATTTCCAAATGTGGATACGCGGTTACTGTTTGGAGGTCACCTTAGGTAATTATTGAAAGTCGATATTATCAGTTACGGAAACCATATATATAACTATTCTAAAACCATGACTATTCTAAAACAAAGGGGATGGGTTCAAGGAGAGGGGAAAGAAAGCAAACATGAAATAAACTTCCTGATAGCAGTCCTTTAAATAACTAACGGAATGAATACTATGCACTTAATCCTGCTTTATGAAACATTATAAGGAACATGCAGTGCTCAACGTTGAGAAACATTTGGAATGTACAGTACGCACAGTATGTAATGTTTAGTATTAATAGCAAAGTGCAGCCAATCCGCTTTCAGGCTTTCCTGGTAGATTTTGCTGGTCCCATGGGATGCCAATAACTGATTGCATCCTTTTGCCAGATTTAGCTGTTACCTAAATCTCGAACCTTACACGGTACCCATGGGGATGACAGCAATATTTATGGGTCTGTGTGCTACAGCGCCCCAAATATAGAATGAATAATACTTAAGAATTGCCAGGAAGTTTCATTACGTACTTCATGCACAACAGGGCAGTGCCACGTAGATCTCGATTTTTCATTCACACACCGGTTTTGTAATGACAGGTTGAAAAAACTGAATTATCACCGAGTTGGTTGAAGGGCCTATAAATTACAAGTGATTCACAAAGATCAAGCATCGATTTATGGTACGAATATTCATTGAAAAAGTGTCACGCTCAACTTGAGTTGCTGCAGGGGAGACTTTTGCTATCGCTATTAGCAACTCCCTGGTTTCTATATCAAGTCTGGGAGCACAATCTTCTCTCACAGACTAAATTATTAGCAATATCGCTGAGAATAGTGCCATTTGGTTCAGTGTTGTGGCCATTATGTAGCTATTAATTGTACAGCTGGTTAGTTTTATATCACTAAAGACAGTAAATACAGTATTTACTACGTTCCTCGCTTACCTGTCTCCCCACAACCTTAGCACCCACTATCTATACATAGCACCCTATATATCACTTAATACAGTATACACAGTAGTCTCTTTAACCGTACAGTACCGCTCAAATTAATTTCTTAAGAATATGAACTTTGGCATAAACTGTCGTAAAAGTCTCTGCTGAATACTAGTCTATTTATTTATGGAGGTAATTCGGGGACGGAAGTTTTCCGTTGTAACAGGAGGGGGTTAAGGTATGTTAGTTATCAACTTAGTTTTCACTTCCTTTTGCAATCAGTTATAATTGTGAGAGATTCTATCATATAGTGGAAGTCTCGGCACTACATCATAGGCTGTAGTAATGGTGCTGTTTGTTATAGTCAGAGGGTTGTTGTCCCTTCAAATTATTTACAAACATAATGAGAGAGAAGGGTGTTGGCGTGTGTGTGTGTGTGTGTGCCACATCTCCAGCCCTCCACACACTATTCACCCAACCCCATACCATCTCCTGTACAGATGCGTAGCCATACGAGGTTCAGGCAGTTCGTCGAACCGAGTCTCCGATGTCTATGGGCTCCTTCCCCCTACCCCCCCCCCCAAGTGTTGGTCCTGGATCTCAACTGTCAGTCAAGCAAGATATGTTCGGCATTAAGCCCGTTTACAGAATTTAAATTGCCATAGATAGTGCATACTACTAAATTAACCAAAAATTAACCAAAATATGGAGTCAATTTGAAACACATGCACATATTAATCTGTTCAAATGCTTGCAGATTCTGACAATTTTCCTAGCACAAAATGTAGAAACTAAAATTAGCGCCACCAATCATTAGCAGAACGCTATGAACATGCTGGCCAATTTCCTTGAAAAGTATCTTTGGTCAAACAGAGTCATCTGCCAGGTAAAGCCATATTTGACATTCTGATCATTAAAAATAGTTAGCTTTCTTTGTAATTTGTTTAGCTTTCTCCATTATTCATTTCTATGTAGCAGCCAGTATTAATAATATATTATGAATGTTACACAGTTTCCCTGCAGAAAATGTTTATAACAGTTTGATCTCATTCCTTTCCTTCTTTCTACAGACCAAGTCATCCACACTTAAAAACGCCCATCTTGGAAGAGGTCGTGGTTGTACTCAAGGAGTGGGCTGAAATTATACGGGAGTTATACACGGTAAAAAGTGAACTAATTCTTTGGGGCTAGATAGACACATGTTGTTATGGCTATTGTTGGAAGGCCATTTATTAAAGACCCCTAGCTTTTAGGTACCCATGTTTCAAAGGTCGATGATGGTTAATTTAGATCACAGGAAGACAATGGACACCAGGTGTTCAGTATGTTTTTGTTTTTGACTTGGCCATTGGTGTGGACATCACATGTACTATGGGATGTATGATTTTGAATTTATGTTGGGACACCCAAATCAGCTTTGGAAGATGTCAGTTGAACAACTAGTTGTTCACATCAAATTTAAGATTGCATTGTGAGCTATTAATACTCCCAAATAGGTAAAATGGGACAGCCGGAAAAAAAAGTCCTTAAAAATTTGTTCTGTTTAGACACAGGTTGATTTAGTTGGGAAAAGGATGTCAGACGAAAAACTGTAAAACAGACTGACCTCGATTTATAATTCAAAGGATGCCATTTAAGGTCTGAGCTTTTGAGCTCTAGTCCAAAGTTAGCCCGGATGTTATCTTATTTTGTACAATTCTTTTATCACTTTATTATTAAAATTTTCATTGTGAAATTTTGAAAACTTGTTGTTATAAATAACTTGGTGGAATTTTTGTGACACAATTCCAAGATTAACATGTAAATTTACCACACTCCTAAATGCTTCCATTTCATGAGGGGGTGGAGTAGGGGGGGTGGGGTCAGTGGCTAGGGGAGGTTGGCTATAGTGTGTATTTCTGAACCACTCTTGTTCACATTTGATTATACTTTACTTGATCCAAATTGTTGAATCAAACAGCACCACGGAAGCATGAATACATTAATTTATGTTCTATCCTTATTAATGAATGCAGTTTTTTGTTTTATGGCAAAGTCACTGTACTCAATACGCCAGCTGTTAGACTGAGATATTATCAGTCATGTGCAGAGTCTGCATAATAAATAGTTAGTGAATTAATCCGGGAAAAAAAATCTGCGCTTTATTTGACTGGTTTATTACAATAGATGGGGGACCTTGATTTGTGTTTCAGGTTCAAAATTATTTATTGCAATGCTTTCATGCAGAGACTATAAAATACTATTGACAATATGAAGTGTCCATAACTATAATGTGTGTATATGCTACACAAGTGTGCATGGCACTGTAGTATATATATATTGTGTTATACACTTATTTTGGCAATGTTTATACACTGTTAGGAAAAGAATTGAAATTGGAAATGTGTTTGGGAATTTTGCTGATACTATTTATATATTATTACTGTACCTGTTGATAAATTACAACAGACAAACTTTCAAATCAACTTGATCATGAAGATCATTGTAGATAAGTTAAATGTTGATTTCAAAGTTGGGGGAACATATAAAATTTCAAAATGATTTGTAATGTTAGGCGTAATAGTCATGACCTGTAACATTTCAATATCAATACTTTTTAAATTTTTTTTACAAGTTTTATCCTTTGCAATGAAAGCCAACTTGTTTTTATTCTTTGAACCAGGTTTTAAAATTCTTCATACTGAAATAAAGTTGAAATCTACTTTTATGTATTTATTTATGTATTACTGTTTGCAGAATCCGAATTTTGTAGCCAAAAAGCCACCTGACATGAGAGGCGTTTTCAAGAAACTTGCCGAGCTTAGACGAGATATCCTTTCAAATCAACTGACAGTTCAACACCAGAAAGATGCCAAACATTCCCTAGTTCAACTCATCACCGAGGGTAACAAGAATTTGAACAAGTTCTTTGAGCCCTCGCGGCGGGAATCCTCCCACGGTCACCGGCATCCAATCATCGGCGTGATTCCAACGGTAGACGGTGATGTGGTAGACGTTGATCACTGCAGTATCGTAAATCTTCATAAGATAGTAAGTATTTACAGCAGATAGTAAGTAAAGCAGATAGTGAGTAAAGTGGATAGTGAGTAAAGCGGATAGTGAGTAAAGCGGATAGTGAGTAAAGGGGATAGTGAGTAAAGCAGATAGTAAGTAAAGCAGATAGTGAGTAAGGCGGATAGTGAGTAAAGCAGATAGTGAGTAATGCGGATAGTGAGTAAAGCGGATAGTGAGTAAAGCAGATAGTGAGTAAAGCAGATAGTGAGTAAAGCAGATAGTGAGTAAAGCAGATAGTAAGTAAAGCAGATAGTAAGTATAGCAGATAGTTAATAAAGCAGATAGTAAGTATAGCAGATAGTCAGTAAAGCAGATAGTCAGTAAAGGAGATAGTATGTAAAGCAGATAGTATGTAAAGCAGATAGTAAGTAAAGCGGATATTAAGTAAAGCGGATAGTGAGTAAAGCGGATAGTAAGTAAAGCAGATATTAAGTTAAGCAGATAGTGAGTAAAGCAGATAGTGAGTAAAGCAGATAGTAAGTAAAGCAGATAGTAAGTAAAGCAAGCCCGGAAGGTCATTATATTAAGATGCTAAGCAACTGCACATGCATATGTTTGAGAAGCCCAATGTCTTGTGAATTAGTCTTCAGGTTGGGTGGTTAATCCTTTAAGGTTAGTTTTAACTCATTTTGGTGTTTTTTACCATTTGGAAAGACCATTTCAGTTCAGTAGAACTGTGTCGTTGTTAAGTGTAGTGGAACATTGGTCTTTGTTTCTGATTTAAATATAGCTTGCTTCTGTGAGACTTTATTTAAACAAGAAGGTTTTCTCAAAAATATCCCACCTCAACTTGAAACCAACAACTTGCATATTTGTTTAGTTTCCATTACTAAATGGAAAAGAATGTTTTCTCCAATGGTGGAGGTGTACCACCTAAGACTAGAAAATTTCATAGAAATAGTCAAATTTTTAGGACTCATTTGAAACTATGTAAACGATGAGTATAAATCATACCTACATTCAATAACTCTAGCTCAAATGGATTTAGATTTGGGTTTACATTCTTATGTTAAAGTAAACTGTGTATGGTTAGAACATTATGCAACAAATGCCCTTTTATTGATTGTCTCATTCACAGACACATTCTAGGTTCATCACTCCAAAGTATCCCTTAAACTAAACAAAAGACAATCAGAATAATAGAAAAACCCTCTGAAACTAAATTATAATTTTAACACAATGGATATGAAACTTTTGACTTCATTTTCAAGAACGGAGTCAGCGAATGCTATGGAAACTAAATTGTTCGATATAAATGGCCATTGTACCAGAAGCACTGTTCATAAGTGTTATATATGCAAATATTTCCAAGAAAAGAATGTTTCTGGGTTCATTCTTATTTATCATTTCATTTTGACAAATGCAGTCATTTCTTGAGTTTTGTGGAATTTTAACATTGTCCTTTATTAACAAAGAGGTTCTGGACAGTGCATGTAGGCAGGCAAAAGAACGGGGGCTTGCAGGTGGAACTGTTCAAGAGCGTCTGAAGTTAAAAATTGACCTGCATGTGTCGTTAAACCTTAAGGACATGATCTCTTTAATGATTTGTTTGAAGTAAGATCAAAATTATCCACTATGCTGCATCTAGATTTCATATTGCAGAACAGTACTGTTTCTTAAACTTTCATATGTTGTTGCAGAAATATTTTGCACTTTTTTCCTGTATCGCTCATAGTTTGTAAGGATAGCATCTGTGTGAAAGTTTTTTTGATTGGTAGTTTTAAGGGATGTTGGTGACTGTGTTGTGCCTCAGTGTGTGTGTGGAGGGAGTGATTATATGGTTAGGAGGGGGTTAGAACTGGGGGAGGGGGTGGGCGCTATGAGATTTTCAGTCATCAAATTTATTACTTGTTCTCTTTGTTCTTGTTCTTGTAAATAGACAAATAACAAGTTAACAGTGTAGGTGATTCTGCCAAATTTGATTGTTGTGTAGCTGTTGTTAAGGATTTGAAAACTCCTAAGTCATATACCCCAAACTATAGGGATAGCTTATGTAAAGTGTGAAATATGAATCCATGTAAGCTTTGTCTACTAAAACTTTTAAACTTTTTTTATGGAGGTCTGATGAAGTGCATACGTTTCAAAGCATATCATCTGGAATGCCTGCATGTTTCGTTTGAGGTACCAATGGTTTATTGTGATCCTTACTTTAGGCTCAAAACTCTGAAGTGGTTGAAAGTGTGGGGGGTGGGGAGGTGGGTGTTTATTTAGACTACATTGAACTTCAAAATCAATTTAGGAAACAGGTGTATGAACACTCATACATGCTCACATCCCAACAACACATAAAGCAGAATGTTCAACATTTGTTGAAGTTTGAATGAGCAGAATGTTCAACACATTTATAGTTTCCTAACCAGTGCAACACATGCAACCCAGCCAACATTTTTGGTATTCGGCTGTGACCCAGCCATCACCTTCCTTCCCTTCGTCCCTACCACCCCCCCCCCCACGCCCAAAAATTATTATAAAGATGCCATTGAAGTTTGATTTCTAATCTGATGGTTGGTTCTCCTTCTAGAAAGCTACCTACTGTACAAAGGGACGATGCAATCCTGAGATTGGCACAAAGTGTCCAGTATTGCAATAATTAGACAAAGTAGTTTAAAGAAAAAGAGAATTGAAATTCTGAAACAATCTTGCGACCCATAAAAAATTCTTTGAGGCCCAAACCGTGGGTTGCTACTTTCAACTTAAAACAATAGGAAGTTTATACCTCAATTATTGAATAAGACTAAGTGCATCTCTTCACATACGTATCAGCTAAATAAGCCTAAATAACAAATAGGATCCTATAAGACTTGATGAACATTATGGATTGCACTTAATCACTCTACAGATGTCACTTCATAAACTTTATAAATATAATATTCTCTCCAAGTGACAGCCAATATTTAACCTACATTGTCACCAATTGGTAAACAACATCCAAATATCAAGGAAGTGTTCGCAGACTTACAACACAAGCATAGCATAATCTTCAATTTAAGAAGACTTGTCAGAACGTATTTAATTAATGAGTACATCCTCTATCAGTGATATCATCAATTTGTATATTTTGACAAGGTATCATTTATCATGTAGCCTAACATATGATTTACTATAAGCCTAAGCAAGCAACGTCTGTACATTATTAACATAAGTAACCTATGGATACCTAAAATAGTTGTGCACTCTAAGGTACAATAACACTGAGTTATTCTTGTGCAAAGCATCTGATTGAGATCCATTTAACTCAGGAAATTAGTCATTGTAGCGTTATTTATATTGCTGTTACGTTATTATCGTTTCCAATTATCAAGAGATATTTAAGTCGGTTCAAAGCTATGGATGCGGAGCTGAATCTTAGACTTTACTTTACTCGTGTTGAATAAATATATGTAAAGCAATTGATTAAAATAACAGATGTATAGTGTGGTCACATTTAAGTCAGCAAGATGAACTAGCAAATTTTGAAACTCACTATTAGTGATGGTCTTACAGTAGATTTATTGGCAGCATGAGAGATTATTCATGTTACCCAAAGAGTAGGGGGGGGAGAGGGGGGAGGGTGGGTGTGACAAGTTATTCGGTAGGAGGGAATCTATAGAAGGGGCCTATGATACTGTCCTGAAACTAACTGACAAAATCCATTTCAGGTTGATAACTTTGAAGGGTTTATTTGCCATAGATACAGCAAATATATAACATTTCAACTAGGAAGGGAAAGCAGAAAGGGGGTGGGAGACCTGAAACCCATTGCCCATGCAACTACAACTCGTCCTCCTTTTTCTCAGATAAAAAAAAGATAAAGATGGATAACCCTATGATTGTGCTGTCTTTGAACCATCCTGTTTGGGAGAATTCACTTCATGCTAATAAACTCTTGGACGGAAGAGGCCATGTAGTACAGAAGGAAAAATGAAGTTTAATATGTTGTCACATTCTTATGATGGTTATTTCCTTTTGTATATGTGTATTTTTATGTTGATGTAAAGTCATCCCACAATGTAACATGTTTTTCTTTCACTTCTTTCCCAGCACACAGATTGCACAAAGGAACTCTTACCAAATGAATCGGTATGTATATGAATTCGCATATTAATTCGATATTGGTTTTGTTTTGTTTGTTTACATAAGTGTTACATATGAACGTAAAATGAACTTAACATCAAGGATGGAGTTACTCTACCTGAAATTTTATCCTATTAAGACGAGAATGCGTAATATCTTCCATGGGCTTGACGTTTCGGTGTGACTTATTTTGCTTTTAATGATGACACTGCTCAATTTCTCACCTAAACGAAAGTGAGGGCCCCTTTTTTTGCTGATAAGATTGAAGTGAAGTTACAGCAAAGGAAGTCAGTGGCAGTCTAGGTTTCAAGCTTTGTTTATATTTCAAGCCCCTCTCACTGCAAACATCCCCCGGCACTTCCTACGCCATTGGCTATACTTTTGAGTGTACCCTTTGTTCGTCAAAACCTGTGACAAATATAGACTTTGACGTAAAAAAAAATAACATCCTGATACCCTCGTTAATCATATATGCAAATGAGCAGGATGATTACTCACTCCTTTCTAGTGGTTGGGATTCCTGAAATAAGAGTAGAACAGATTTCTGGTTGTTTCTTTTTATTACCGACCATGAGAGGTGTATTGGCGAGCTGTAATACAAGAGACTTTACACAGTGGATAATGTAAACTGTGTGAAAGTCCCTAGGAGAGATTGCCTTAATCTGCCGGGGGGAGGAGGGGCGGGGGGGGGGAGGCTGTAGTTGAATAGGTCATCTGATGGAGCATTGGACTAGGTTCTCATCAGCTCACTCACAACCATATTTCTTTTCTATTTTTCCTGCCTTGTTTTTTTCTTCCTTCACATAATTACAAAACAAAATAGAATTTAGTCGGTAAGGTTGTATCATAAGTTACGCACAGTCCGTCCATTATTTTAAGCACCGTTCTGGGCTAGGGGTCAGGTTTGCAATTTTGTCCGTACTCATAAAATATCGGTATTTTATATTTGCTAATTTTTTCAGTTTAGTGTTTATCAGCTCATAATAGGATCAGAGAGACTATTTAATTTTTGACACAGTTTCATTTCGGGAACGACCAAAGGGACAGTTAGGACTTTTAATTACGGTACAAACGATAATGAACGTGCTGTGCCATACAGATGCTTTGATTCACTTGAAAGCCCGTATGCCACTCAAACTATTTATATATTTAGAGAGATTGTTCTACTTTCCCTTACAACTATTGAAACATCAGTTAGTAAGTTGGTTTTAATGTTGGAGTGGCAGTCATGAGTGCTCTCTCTGTAATGATTTTGCTCTGAAGTGCCTTCAGTCAACGACGAAGAAACTGGTTTTGATTGCATGACAGTTTATATTCATGTGAGGGGTTTTACTTTCCACGATGTTACGATGTTCGTTCGAATAGCAGTCAAGATAGTCTGCTTATGAAAGTGGTGAATCGTTAACTAACTTTACGGTACATGACAGTGTTTACAATATATATGTAAAGGGTATGTGAATAGTACTTGCTGCCCTAAATTGTAGATGTAAGTGGAACTTTTCAGTTCCTGGTTTGTAAACTTTGATCTCTTTTTCTGATTTCCCTGTTTGAATTAAACTGTAGATATTAAATGGGGAATCTATTAGGCGCACTAAATCAATGTGTTTGTACGTTGTAAAAAAAGAAAAAAAAAAGAAAAAGAAGCCTGCTATCAGTCCAATTTTTCATATCTATACCACCTTTTTGAGATATGACCTTTTAAACATCTGAAACCTATTAATTGAAAGTGGCTGGACTACGTAGTTTAACTCAATCTCACCCTTTAAGACAGGGGAGACATATTACTAGGCAAAATTCTTTGCTAAATAATGCCAGTTGAAATTCTTACTTAAACAATGAGATACTTGCATGTGGTACATATCACACTTGCTTAAAGGGGAAGGGGATACTGTACCTCCTCTCTGTAGGTCCCTCCACCAAAATAGGGAGGGGCACCAGGGTGATGAAGGTGTCAATTGGGGTCACCAAGCCCCCCCCCCACGCAAAAAAACGGGGTTAAAAAACATTGTTGTAAGTTCAGAGAAGGAGTCTTTGTTCATGAAACTCCTCTTCTTTGACGCAACTTAAAAGAAAACCACAAGAAACCAGGCAGCAAATGTAACTCCGAGTCCTTCTTCAACTCCTCACAGGAAGATATGAATGAGACAGCGCAGTAAAGTGTACTGTGTATTAAGGACATCGCTTCCCAACTTTTACAGTTTCTCTACAGCCGAGAGATGATGGGTAAATGGGTCTTATGTGAGGTCAAAAATAGTACATCTTCAAAACAAAAAGGGAAAATGTCATGATATGTACGTAATAAAAGCCAGATTGCTTCATGCGAAGGTGGCGGAGAGGCTAATTGATTTAAATCAACTGAGGAAGTATTTTCATATAACTTAAGCTATTAAATTAGTAGGCATTAGAGTACACAGTGTTGGGACTGTCGAGATAGGAAGTCTCTGAAGGAGATCATTGTTCAGTCATGTAACTGTATGCATGAATGAACAGGTATTACTTAATAACAGTGACAGAACATCAATCAAAGCTTTAGCAAAGTCATTGTGAGCGATTTGCAATCTAGTCTGTTTGCGGTAAAGCGATTTCCTTAGTTGCCCAAATTTTGAATGAAAGTTCACACATTAGAGGTGTTAGTTTCCTGGTTAATTAAGCTGTTACGTTTTCCGGGAATGCGATCTTTACGTAGGATGTGATCAGTTTGTGCGGTTTCCTCCAGGCCTTGTCGAGTGCCCGCTCAGATCTGCATCTGTTCAACATGCAGTACTAGCCAGAAGCATTCTTGACTTTTCCTTTTGCCATCGGTCGGTGGTGGTGATGGCTGCAATATGTTTGCACTGACAGTATTCATGGTCACCTTGTCACGCTGTACTGGTTCTTCAGTCAGCTTCGAAGCCTGACCCCCAGTCGTGGGATTTGACGCAACATCATTCCACTTGGTAGTGAAATTTGAGTTAAACACAATGTAGTATCTGTGTGTACACCTCTCATATACTGATACCTGAATTATTAAACCACACGATACATAAACGAACTGTATCAGTTATCGGAAATCAGGGTTTTCCATTTGAGTATTTTTTGTATATGAATTAGGGTTTTCAAGTGAAAACCTGTTACAAATAATGAGAGTAAAACTTAATTGAAGTAGCACTGTATCGTTATGAGATTTATACTTTAACATTGACATTAAATTGTAAATGTCACACTTCTTTCCTTCTCTTCTGACTATTGTGAGCTGCAGATTTCAATTCATTCACTTTTGAGTAAACATCAGAATTTTGCAAGTCTTTCACGTAATATTACCATCTTGTGGCCCCATAAACAGAAATTTAGCTGAAGAAAGGCAATTTTCTTTGTGTGCCAGTGATTAATTACCACCTACAAGCAGACAGTGATATTTACCTGTAATGGCCCCTTCCCCTCATTGCTGCGCCATACACAAATGTCTGAATGTTCAATTTGCTTCACTCGAATTGCGAGTCATCGAGCCTTAAGCCATGCACCCCTAAGACTGTTACTATGGTAAATTCTTTGATAATAGTATTATCATAGAAGATCTACTAACATTGACAAAATACATTAACCTAGTTTTCTTCTTTGAGGCATATGTTTCAAAAATGAGGTTAACACTGCATTTTCCAACTAATAGTTTCAGTGTCTTCCTGCTAGTAAACCCTCTAAAACTCGTTAGCAAGTCACCTCGAATGATGACTATGCACTATACAGTGTAATCTGAAGACCTCAACATTAAGGGCCATATCTTGTTGTGCACTTTCTTCCATCAAAAACTCTACCAATTGAAAACTTTAACATGCAGTCTACCTCAGCACATGAATTGGTTGAATGGAGTTCTGGGTTCTTCACTTGAGCACTACTTTGTCTATATATTACAAAATGTTTCATTCATGTTTACAAAATGTTTTCAACTCCCTGTCAGACTTGACTGATTCTTCACTGTCTCCCAATCTATTTTGTCTGTATGAGAGTGTGTTGCATAACACACACACACACAAACACACACAGATATATATATATATATATATAAATACATATATATATATGTCTATATATAGTGTAAACTGTACTGTACTGTATACCTGAGTGTTTCATGCATAGCAGTCGTAAAGGTTATAATACATTTTGTGTGCACTCCTTTTAAAGATTTACACTTATTTTAAGATGATACAAACAAGGCTATGATATTTCTTTTTTCTATTCCTTAACAGTGGACTTTGCCTCGAGTAAGATTGCTTCCTTGTTTTGCTGCTTAGATGCTTGCATGCATTTTGGACCCAATTTTTTTTTGTCCCTTGGGATTTGTCAAAAGATCAATAAGGAAATGCTTTACACCAACAATTTTGTTCACACCTTCATGTGCACCAAGCAATGTAAAGTGCTGTTTGCAGTTCTGTGGCACAGTACCTGAACCTTTCCTGGTGCATATTTACGAAGAAAAATGCCTTTATTAGTACTTCTCATTTGCTATCCCCCCCCACCCCCCCTCTCTCAGATTAATCAAGTAAGTAAATAACCTCTCATGGTCCAGAGCTTTCGCACAGATCACACAATGAAATATATCCATTCTATTAAGATGATAAAGCTCAGGTTAAAGGAAGAGATTGTATAGTTTGTAAATTTGTTGTCTGAAGTATATCTTGTTTCTGCTGGCTGTGCCACATAGACATAGGTCACCGATTAGATCAAGTGGGAGTGGGGGGAGGGTGGGTCGGTCGGTCGGTCGGTCAGTGGGGAGGAAGGGGTGGAGGTGAAGAGTTCATGGGTTTAAGCTGTTGACAGACGACTCGTGCACCATTTTCCCATACACTGGTGCAACAGCTATCAGATGAAGAAGAACTCACATTTGTTTATGATTAGCCACTATATATGCTAATAAATGCAAATTGCTTCTTTCCTGGCGAATAATTGATTTTTCATTTACATGGAACTGTACCTCTAATTACTTCTTTAAAAGAAAAGCTGCTGGTGCTATATTTATTGGATCAAATCTAAGATTAAACATTAATGTGACCTGCTTGCACCTCCTCCACCTGCCTCCCCCCACCCCCCACCATCACTTCACATACCCAGCCTATTTTCTTTCTACATTCCCTTTCTGACACTTATTCCTTTTCTGTTCACTATTAGCTCAAAATGCCACAAATTTACATAAAATATACACTAGTGATAGTGACTTAAAAAAAAGAAAAAATTGAAAAGGATAGTCTTGAATAATCATTTGAACTTTTACAAATGTCATATTTCATTATCATAAACTAACCCGGTTTTGTGAGGATTCCAGATAAGTTATCCGTTGTCATGTTTTACGTTTAAAAAAATTCCAGTTTGTTTTATGAAAATGTTGATGGCATACTGTAATATCATTAACTTTGTGTATAACTGCTGCGAAATTTGATCTTTTTGTTTTGTTTCTACAACGTGACGGTGTCTTTATGCATATAACCAAGAAAAACACAAGCCTGCCTACACAGTTGTTTTGAAAAATGCAATCATATTAAAGTATCTATCATATACCTTAGCATTTAAAATTGTTTCTCTTTTGTTTTGGAAGAAAATAAAAAGGCACCTTTTAAAGTTTAATTGTTCATCCCTCATATGTTATCGTTGATCTGGACACATTTTTACTAGCAATTAAGCTCTTACCGAGAATTTGCATCAGTGCCGATTCTATGAAATTTTCGATGTATGTTACACAGATCACCGGCAAGACTTGTTGAGGTCGTTTTTGCCATTTTTTCGTGATTTTTGTTTCCTTAAATCTCTCTCGTTCTTGTTTTTTCGATTTGTTTTGTTTACAGCACACATCTTTAATTGAGACAGGAAATCAGAATCTTTCCCCTTTGCCAACAGTAAAAACTTCCTTTACTTCTAATACTTGCAACATATGCAAAATACTACTAATGTACATGAACATTCATACAAAGGCGTAGGGAAATAAACAGAAAAGGGACAAGATATTCGATTTAAGGGAAACTTACCTCCCTCCCTCCCTCTCTCATCCTTCCTCAATTATTTGGTTGGGACAAAAAATTTGTAAAACATTTGCAACAGTCAGGATGCTGAGAAGATATATACAACTTCTTTGGTTGTTTTGGATTTGCCTTGCATTTGGATTTTTTGGGAGAGGAGGCATGGGGAAGGGGGGAAGGGAGAATACCTCCTTCCACCCCTACCCCTGTTTACCCTTGCCGAGAAGAAAACAAACTAAGATTCCTACGCCTATCCTATGACTGTTAATGAATTTGCATGTTTATTAAACTCAAATAATACTAAATACTATGTATTTCATTCTAGCATGCCATTAACACAGCCCATGGTTCCTTCTGCCTTCCTAGTCCAAAGGAGGACTATTTTACATGCATGACCCCTCACACTACCATGGAGCATTATTTTTTAGTTTATGAATTTTCATATCATCAATCTTAAACCCGTTTCACAACCGCCTATCTGATGCAACCTTCTTCTTGACTGTCTATAGACAATTCATGAAGTTCACTCAGAAAAAAAAATGGTAAAATTAAACGTGGTTTTATATATAGAACAACACTTAGCATGTAAAGCATTGAAAGAATAATCAAAAATATGTATTTTAGATCAAAGCATTAACACACATGTTTTAAGTGATGTGTTTTGAGTGATTTTTTTCCAAAATCTATTGGACCATTGAGCTGTGGTTACAAACCAGCCTGTGTCCATGTTACTGCGTGACAAACAAAGCTTGAATTTGCTCATTCTTTCTAAAATGGCTAATTCCTGTCCAAACCTGTCAATTAACTGAACGACCATTCTGAGCGTCATGAATGGCATCTGTCCCGCGTGCCTTCATAATGAAATGCAGAACGCACTTTTCTAGGAAATACGACTGGAAAATTTGCATAAGCGTTTGATATTATGCATGTACAAGCATATATTTAAACTGGGCATATTCCTGCATTAATTCAGTGATAACATAGCAATATTGCACACATAATTCTGTTTATTGATTTTCCTTATCTAATTTTGCTTTTCAGTTGATTCATATTTTAATATTCACAAGGTTAAATAAAAAAATTCACGTTTTGCACAAATCTTCCCGTATAAGTGCACAGTGGGAAAATTAAACCCAGGCCAAAAAAATAACATAAGTTCCTATTGTACACTGTACAGTTCAATGTCACAGTCAAGTGGAATTGAATTTTTGGTTTAAAACACTAATATCTTCTGATGACCATTAAAGGATATATACTAGCAAGTTTAAGAGCATGTGCATGTGAAAAAAATATACAAATTTCATGATTTGAAATGTCACTCCTAGCACTTCTAGAAACTGCACTGAATATGAAAATGGCAGCTGCAAGACCTATGTTATGTATCACCCAGTTGGGAAATTCCCCCCCCCCCCCACCCCCTGTACTGTACTCTCTTATCACTCTTCAAAGCACTCGTACTGACAGTATAAATATCCTGTGTTTCTATCAGATAAAGGTTAGGAACTGTGTGTACTGGAAGTACGAGTGCTTTGAAGCATGCTAATGGAGGACAGTATAGAGTGGTATTAGCGTTATATCTATCCTAACTGGGTGGGGTCGGTGTATGTATAGGGTTTCATGGTTTGTCTCTCCGTTAGTTTAGTTTCACTTTGCACTATACGTAATATGATTTGAAACTGAAACTTGAGAGCTTCCCAGAACTCTTGGAAAAAAAACATTCCTCTTTCACTTCCGTAAAAAGGCTATTACCGAAGTAAATTTCCACCCTGGATTTTGCTTTGGATATAAATTAATAAGGTCTTGGGTAATTTATACCTGATGGGGAAATTGGATATATGATATGAGAAGTGAAGAGCATGGTATTAGATTATTGGGAAACGTTTATATCTAGAAGTAGGAATTGGTCAGTATTAATAACATACCTCACTGACGGCATACATGCATGACTGAACATTTATTGGTGTTTCATTTTCTTATGTATCTTCTGTAAATATTGGATGCCAGCCTTACAGTATACCAGATTATTGTGTTGGTTAACAGGTTAGTTACTAAACAGGTTCCCTGTTTAATGTGTAGAATCTCTGGAGATGTCCTTGACAGGAGCCCTCTCAACCTTCTATTCCTGACCAACGTCCTGGCCTCCTTTTTAAAAATTATGAAGTGTTACACTGCCATCACTGAGAAAAAGGAAAAAAAGAAAAAAAAGGAAAAAAAAAGGAAGAAAAAAAAAAGGATAGATTTGTTTTTTTAATATAATCATTCAAAGTTATGGTCAGTATTGTCACCATAACTCTGTCACAGGTTAGTTTCTTTTGACAATGACTTGGAAATATGGTTTTAAAAAAATGCTTGTATCTGTTACCTAATATTGATAGTGGTTGGCATGGTTGCTCTGGTCCTTTTTGCAATAACTACAGTATATCAAAACAAATGTACCAAAAAACTGTTCTCTTCAGACATCACTAAAAAATATTAAACAGAATCACAAAATATTCCCCTTATATACCAGATTGTGTAGGTTCTGATTTTCTGATTTGGGTTCTGATTTGGAAGCAATGATGTTATCACCTCTAAATCGCACACGGTTTTAATAATACCTGCTAGACATCATGCAGATCCTAAACTCACAGTCATTTGATAAGATGTCTCACCTATTAAGATGGGATTAAATGGAATTGGCCAAAAAATGTTGTTTTTTAACCTACTTTTTTTCTTGTTTTTTGTTGTTGAGTGGTTTGCAGACTCATACTTGATCAGTTGCCATTGCCGATTCTGTTTATAGACACCTTAATTTTCTCTTGTGTCACTTAAAGAATCACCAATATCACCATATTTTGTATAATTATTTAATACTTAACTGGTCATCAATATTAAGGGTGGTCATTTTATTTTTAGCTGGCAAATTTTATGTTCATTTCTGTTTATCAAGGTTGGTGTAGCTCAATGTAAGCATGACATAATTGCTCAGATTATAAGAGTGCTTGCTGTTAGGCTGCTTGCAATGTTCAAATTTTAAAAATTATGTTTCACATCAGTTTAACAATGAGGCGTTTAGCTTTTCAATTTTTTTTATAAAATATGTGCTTGTTTGTTTCTAGCTCTCCTAAGAATTGCAAATTCTACAAGGTAGTAAAAGTTGATTTCTTGTTTGCTAGTTGAGTGAAAATCAATAGCAAATTCACTATTCATTATCCTGGCAAGAATCAGTTCTAAGGAGGGGAGTGTGGGGGGGGGGGAGGTGTTTGAGGGGTGGTTGTACAACCACTTTTTTCACCCCCCCCACAAATGTAAAGTACAGGTACTTCAATATTAGCACAACCTTGCTTGTAGACCTAATTGTGCCTACTTTATAGCTTAAATATGCCATGGGATGTACCATTTCACATATAGTTTTAGGTCTTGCTGAGAATGGAGATTGTGAGGGGAAGGGGGGTGGGGGGGGGGAGAAGGGAGATGTCAATGTTGTCAGTGTAGTGTTTAATCCTGAAAGATTAGCTGTTAAAAGGCATGCAAGTCTTTAATGAGAGATTCCTTTTGTAGCCTTTGATAACGTTTGGTGGAAATAATTCCAAAAAGATAGAATACAAAAGCATTTTGCACCACCCCCCGCTCACCTGCTCTCCATTGCGATTGGACTACTGTGTTTATAAATCATGATATTAAAACGTCTTTTAATTATTGACAAAGTGTGAAGAGAAGGTTCCCCCCGCTGTGTTGATGTCGATCCGCAAACCGGATACAGAAAATTGGCAATGAAACAGTTAGGAGTATCACTTTTATAAAATTTTATTTCAATCCTCATCGGGTGTTGCTTTGAAAAGATTTCCAATTTGTGGATATTTCCTGTACCGATGAAACCGACTTTTCCTTTTCCCACGGTTTCTCACAGAAGTCATCTCGCAGGATCTCCGATATTCCAGCAGTGTACAACATTCACTTCCATCTACTCCACTTTGCGTGTGGAGTTCAAGACAATGCCGAGGTGTACTTCAGTCTCTACGATGCAAAGGAGAAGAAATTTATCAGGTAGCGTGTCGGGTGGATTAAACAAAATCAAACTAGATAGTATATAAAAGGGTGTGTGGAGGTAATACATTTACAAAAGAAATAAGTTTAAAAAGCACACCACTCTTATGTGTGTCTTGCTCCTTTCATTTGTTTACACTACTGATATTGAAGCATTCTATGTCCTCCCACCCCCCACCCTCTCCCCTACCTCTCAGTATCCAGTAATGTATATTAAAACATTGTTGATGTCTCCTTTTTTTTCTTTTCCCCCCATAGTGAGCGGTTTCTATGTCGATTTAACGCTCATGGGACACCCCAGGACCCGGAGCTTATTGGCAACATCATGGCAGTCTTTACTGTGAGTATGATATAAAGTACACTTAAAGATGAACAGCAGTACTGAAGAAGGAATAAGCTTGAAAAGGATAGTCCATAAGAAAAGAAATTATGTTAGACAGATGAAATAAAGAGAAACAGATTCTAAGCATCCTGCTATAATTTGCATAATCATAATAATAATACAAATAATGTTCGATTTATATAGCGCTTTACAGATGTTATATTACTCCTGGTCAATGATAACCTGTCCCAAAGACAATCCCTCTAGCCTGATTGCAGTGATATACTGCGCCCAATGACAAGTTACCTCACAGGTACCCACATAACCCCTGGGTGGAGAGAGGCAATTTGAGATAAAGCATCTTGCCCAAGGACACAACGTAATGAACGAGGCAGGAATGGAACCAGCAATCCTTGGATCAAGAGTCCGACGCCTTAGCCAATTGGCCATGACGATCTATGAATTCAATTTCTATGTACCATTTTTGAGATAACAACATTTGAAGTTGACAACTTCTGCAGCAGAAGTGAACTTTAGCAATTATAAGAAATTAAATGAATGATGGAAAACAGAGAGCGCTGGGCTTTGTAACCCTTGTTCTAGCCATATATTATTTCTTTGCTCTTTTCCAGCATTCAAGAATTGTTAGTATCCTATACATATGTGTCATTCTGGTCAACTCGATTCACGTTTCTTCAAACTGGTGTGAAGCATAATAAATATTTGTCAATTGGTATTAAAACTGGTCGTTTGTCATACATAAGTATGAAGGATGTGTGATGTGATTATTCTGAACTTTTAAAAGTTTATTCCTAATTGTGTGAATGGAACGTTATTTTTTTTTTTTTATTGGCCATATAAAGAAAGTTGACCCAATGACGATCAAGTTTAGACCATTGCTGTACTTGTGTCATTTCTTTCAAGTTCCAATGTAATATTTTCATTTGATTTAATAGTGACATTTTTAAATAACTTTATCACTTTTAAGTTTGTGATCTAAGTATTCCTCACTTCCGCCCAGAAAATTTCTTTCTTAACAATGAATTCAATACTTTGGTGACGTATCTTGGTCATTTGAGAACTTTGTGCAAAAGAGCAAGCGTATAAACAATTTTAAGGTTCATGGTTTCTCTTTTATAGCAGATTTTGGATGCTGGTAAGATTCTGGTATGAAAAGAAGTTCAGTCATTTTCTGGTTAGTTTATGATCTCATTTGTATTTGTTCATTTTTCAGGATCTTTCACCAGAAGATGTTTCGCGAGACCTCTATCTCACCTGCCATATCATTCAACCGGGAGCTAAAGAAAAGAAGAGCAATTCTGTGCTGGTGAGAAAACCGTACGGCTGTGGAGGTACGTTGTCAACGGAGGTGCCACTGAACTGAAATCATGTGCTTTAGCTCGTAGTAGTAATGATAAAGGCAGCTGATCTAGTTTGATGTGGAAGAGTTCGTCTAGAATTCTCACTTTGGATTTTTGTAGCTTTGTTTGACACCAACAGTTTCACGGTTCGTCTTATGTAAGAGAGAGATGGAGAGAAAATGTGCAAAGTTATGTTATTATGATACTAGATTGGTTAATGTAGCGTTGAGATTTTCCAAAAACTATTGCGGCAAAGTTGAATTATCAGTTTTTTGCAAATTGAGTATTAAATCAAGGATCCTAACAATAATAAGTTTTGTCTAAATTCAGGATGAAATTGTTACAAAGTACCGTCCAAACTCTACGATGAGGTGTGTGAACGTTTTTAGTCACTTTGTCCCGTCGTGCAACGAGAGTGCATTTATGTATCCAGTAGTTGCCCCAGAATCTGATGAAATTCAAGAAAGTAAATCATTTTTACATTCATTGATGATATATTCCCCCCCCCCCTCCCCCCCTTGATGATTTATTTATTTGATGATTTCGTTTCTGACTCTCAGTTGAGAACCTTCAAGATCTGTTGAGTAACATTGGAGATGAAGATAAGAGACACTTCAAGATGAAAATTTGGTGAGTCTGATGAAATGAACCTCTCCTTGCAACATTATGTCTGTAAGTTTCTAGTGATTCATGAATCCTTTGCAGTATTTCTGAGATAAACATCTCTCGCTGGAATGGAAAAAAAACCCCATCCAGTCCGCTTCTAGCTATTTTACGAGTGTCCTCCGCCGAGTGTCGTTGTGCGTAATCAATTTAATAACAGCTCTATATCAGTCCAAATTTATGTGATACTTTTTTTTTTTTTTTCATACTACTGCAATACGCCACAGTTGTACAACTAATATGCAGTTCTGGGGCACAACCTAGAAATTGCAAAAGTCAAACACACACATTTT